>SJYC01143352.1:0-46553 GCA_006408675.1 Madoqua kirkii
ATGGCATCACTGATTCATTGGACGTGAACATGGGCAAACTCTGGGAGATAGTGAAGGATGGGGAAGCTTGGCATGGTGCAGTCCATGGGATTGCCAAGAGTCGAATATGGCTTAGTGACTGAACAAGAACAATGGCAACTCTGTATTTAACCTTTTGGGGAACTGCCAAACTTACTGCTTGAGCTTTGTTTCTAAAACAGGAGACCACAGTCCATGTGAGCAAGTGTTCATCCCTCATCCCTTATCATGGTTTCTCTCTGTGACCTTGTCCCTGAACATCATTTGTTACTAAAGATAAGGGAAGGGAGTGGAATTGACTGAGAAGATATATACTGCTCATCTTTCACAGACCCCCTGCATGTTGCTTTCAGAAACTTTTTCAGGAGAGAGAAATCCCCAAGAACCAAAACAAATGTCCTTCCCTTTCTTCCTCTGTGGCGTTAGCCTGCCTGCAGCAACTGGCTTGTTTTTGCTTGTTTATCCAGACAAAAGATTTGTCAGTGAGACCACTATTCTCCATCTCAGTATTCTTTCCTACCCCAGATCCATGAGCATGACTGAGAAAGCACTGAGACCCAGGGGAGATTTCCGCTGTGGTCATCTATTCATTCAGCAGGACTCACTGAGCAAGTATTATGCTCTCATGTGCCAACGACATTTAATGAGTACAAGAGACGATACAGCAGTTACCTAAGTGACAAAACGGCCAGGTTTCTGCTCTCTTAGGCTTTTCATTCAAGGGATAGATAAAACAAGTGAACAAAATATAAGAATAAGAACATTCAGATTCTTGTAAGTGCTGTGGGGAGAAAAGGGTAGTGTTACATAGACCACAGAGGTAACTGAGGGTGGTGAACAGGGAGAGAAGGACCACTTTTTTAAAAAAACTTTTAGTTTTTTATTGGATTATAGCCGATCAGCAATGTTGTCATTATTTCAGGTGAACGCGAAGGGACTCAGCCAACCATGTACATGAATCCATTCTCCCCCCAACTCCCCTCCCATCCAGGCTGCCAAATGTCACTGATCAGCATTCCCTGTGTGATACAGCAGGTCCTTGTTGGTTATCCATTTGAATGAAGCAGTGTATACACAGGACCCCTGTAGCCTAGATGGTTTTGTTTATGTCTTATCTAGCTTTAGCTGTCCCTGGGCAATACATTTGAACTCTCTTTATGTCATGGTGATGTCATCTAAAATAGGGTCACTCTTTGTTTTGTTTTTAATACTTTATTCTATTTTACAATACTGTATTGGTTTTGCCATACATTGACATGAATCAGCCACAGGTGTACACGATCTCCCAATGCCGAAGCCCCCTCCCACCTCTCACCCCACACCATCTCCCCGGATCATCGCGTACACCAGCCGTGACCAAAAAAATCAGGTTTCTGCATCCCTTCAGCCATGAAGCCCTCCTCTCCTGTAATTAACCAGACTCCAGTCACAGGGGTTTCTTGCCCAGGGTCTGTCATTCTCTCAGTAGGTATTAGTCTCCTGCCTTTGCTTCATATCCATTAGTTGTTTTCAGCTCCATAAACCACTCACAAGCTCGAGAGCCAGTGACTGGTGTGAACAATGTTTTCTGGGGCTAAACAGAACAAATTTGGCTCCTGTTGGAAATAACAAAATGAGATGATGTCTCAAAGGCGTTCTAAGCTCTACAGAGGCAGGCATAAAGTTTTATATGATTTCGGTGTAATTTGTGAAGACCTAGAGGAGAGCCCAAGCGATTGGGTTAGAACCAGAGGAAATGGGCAGTTCTGAAAAGATAAAAAGGAGCATTTGTGTGTATATCAGGAGGTTCTCAGTATACCCATGATATGTCTTCTGTGTGGAATGAGGCCAGTTTTGAAATGCACCTTAATCAAGAATCAATACGTATGATATGAAAAAGGATAGAGATGGATTACGACTTGGGCTATACAACTTGTGAGTCTCATTTTTTATAAAGCAGGCTTTTCTGAGTAAGCACAAAGTGCAGTGTTATGACAGGTAGATAAAGTTACATGGTATTGGATTTTAGCTCCATAGCTGACAAAACTTTCTAACAGAGGCATAAAAAAGAAGAGAGTCCATTGGAAGAGTTTATTCCAAGAAGCAGCCTAATCAGTGTGTTTCTGCAAAGTGGAATTAAGAACCCTCCATTGGAAAAGGGAACCTTCCCACACTGTTGGTGGAAATGTAAATCGGTACAGCCACTATGGAAAAAAGTATGGAGGTTCCTCAACAGAAACAAAAATAGAGTTGACATATGATCCAGCAATCCCACTCCTGGGCATGTATTGGAACAAAACTATAATTCGAAAAGATACTCACATCCCTGTGTTCATAGCAGCACTTTTCACATTACCAAGACATGGAAACAACCTAAATGTCCATTGACAGATGAGTGGATAAAAAAGATGTGGTACGCATATACAATGGAATACTACTTAGCCAGAGAAAGGAATGAAATAAGGCCTCGCAGCCATGTGGATGGACCTGGAGATTATCATATTAAATGAAGTAAGAGAAAGACAAATACCATAGATTATTGTTTATATGTGGAATTTAAAATATGACACAGATGAACCTAAGGAACAAAAACAGACTCACAGAGAACAGACTCGTGCTTGGGGGTGGAGGGGAGTTGGGGAGCAAGGATTGGGAGTTTGGGATTAGTAGATGCAAACTAGTGTATACTGAAAGGATAAACAACATGGTCTCACTGTATAGTGTAGGAAATTATACTCAATATCCTGTGATAAACTGTAATGGGAAAGAATATAGTGTATAGCTTTGTACAACAGAAATAAATACAAACATTCTTCCCTAAAAGAATAAATCAAACATTCTTCCCTAAAACTTAAAAACTCGTCAATGGACAATATAACACAGTTAGGTCTTATCAAAGGCTTTCAGAACTTCTGACTTGAAAATCTGTATCATCACCTCCTCCTGTCCTGTGAGTCAGCCTGGTGGTCTTGTGATCCCTTTATTGTCCCTTTTCTCTGTTCACTCCCTTCTCTACCTCAGTTCCTTCTGTTTGTTCAGTCATGCCAATGACCATAAAACAAGTGGGAGAAAATCAAATTTGATTTTTAAAAAATCAGTCCTTAACAGCACGTGTAAAAGCTTACTGGGTATAAGCTGAAGTAAGGCATTCGATGTATTTGTAACTTCCGTTTACTTTCATTACCCTATTAGTCACAGTAATGGGAACTTTTTTGTCATTCAGAATCCATAGCCCTACCATGGTCTAGTTAGAAAAACAATCCTTTCTCACACGTGAATGGCAGTGTGCCCAGCAGCTTGGATTTTATAACAAGGATTGCGTGCAAACATTTTGCCTCCAGCCTTGAACGCAAAATAGGCCCTGTGGTGTTTTGATGGTATGCCCGTCATTTCCCACATCTGTTTGACCTTCGCCTTAAGGCCACCTGGTCAGCTACTACTCCTGGGGACACGTGTTCCCGAGATGTGTTTTTCCACAGATGCTTGGCAGTAGGAGGGTATTTACAAGAAAAACTAATTAAAAAGTAGAGTTGGTGAAAAGTCTCATCTCAGGTTTCATCTTTTTATGTTTTTATTGGCGTATAGTTGATTTCCAGTGTTGGGTTAGTTTCTCCTGTACAGCAAAGTGCATCAGTTACCCATACATTAATAATACATATCCATTCTTCTTTAGATTCGTTTCCTATATAGGTCATTACAGAATATGGAGTAGAGTTCCCTGTGTTATATACTATGTCCTTATTATTTATCCGTTTTATATATGCTAGTGTGTATATTGCAGTCCCAGTCTCTCAATTTATACCTCCTCTACCTCAGGTTTCATCTTATCTAAACGAGAATGCCTTCTCTTCTTTTTCCTTTAGAGATATATTCAAGCATGCTTCTAAAATGCCACGTTGAAAACTTATGTTCTTGGCATATAGGCAAGCGTAGGATCTTTTAGGATCAGGGTGAGGACCTTTTTCTTTTCACACATTTTTATTATTTATTTTTGGCTGTGCTGGGCCTTCGTTGCCGCTCGGGTTTTTTTTAAGTTGTGGCAAGCAGGGCTGCTCCCACTGTGGCGCTCGGGCCTCCGCGGTGGTGGCTCCTCTTGCTCGGGAGCACCGGCGCTCTAGGGCATCCGAGCTTCAGTGGCTGCAGTTCCTGGGCTCTAGAGCACAGGCTCAGTAGTTGCTGTCTCTTATACACATCTAGATGTGTATAAGAGACAGAGGACCTTTTTCTTTGCACAGATTTTTATTATTTATTTTTGGCTGTGCTGGGCCTTCGTTGCCGTTCGGGTTTTTTTAAGTTGTGGCAAGCAGGGCTGCTCTCACTGTGGCGCTCGGGCTTCCGCGGTGGTGGCTCCTCTTGCTCGGGAGCATCGGCGCTCTAGGGCATCCGAGCTTCAGTGGCTGAAGTTCCTGGGCTCTAGAGCACAGGCTCAGTAGTTGTGGTGCTCGGGCTTAGTTGCTTCGCATCATGTGGGACCGTCCTGGATCAGGGATCAACCCCGTGTCTTCTGCGTTGTTAGGTGGTAGATTCTTTACCACTGAGCACCAGGGAAGCCCCAGAACCCTTTCTGAATGGAGCCTTCTCTGGGTTACTTCATCATGAACTGGTACTTGGTGTTGGCCCATTTGGGCAGCTACCTATGTACTGAAACAGGCAAGCTCAGCCCGAAAGCAGGAATGTTCTGGAGGAAGGTCCTTGGGAGCTTCTGGTGTTCTCCAGGGGATCTTGGTGGGATCTAGGGGTCGAGAAGGAGGCCATGTGAGGAATAGGTTCTTTGCATTTCAGGCACACCCATTCACACTTCTGATTGTAACTTTTATCAAAAAATGCCTTCGGTATCTCATCCCCATTGCAACATACAGCACATCAGACCATCATGGGTCTGGGTAAGACTTCGTGAAGTATTCATGGAAAGAAAAAGGCCTAGAGGAAGTTCAAAATTGATTGAGGGCAAATTGGCAAATTGGCATTAGGTAGTTCTCTTGCTTTTATCTGGAGAGAGAAGTAAACAGATGTTTCTGCTTTGCTCATGATATTTTGAGTAATTTATAACCTTTAGAAGCATGTAAGGAGGCTTAAGCATCATACATCTTAACTCTGCTAGAGCCGCCCTCATTTTATTCAACCCATGGAGGCAAATCATTCCATAGAAGGAATGTTCTGGAGGAAGGTCCTTGGGAGCTTCTGGTGTTCTCCAGGGGATCTTGGTGGGATCTAGGGGTCGAGAAGGAGGCCATGTGAGGAATAGTTTCTTTGCATTTCAGACACACCCATTCACACTTCTGATTGTAACTTTTATCAAAAAATGCCTTCGGTATCTTGTCCCCATTGCAACATACAGCACATCAGACCATCATGGGTCTGGGTAAGACTTCGTGAAGTATTCATGGAAAGAAAAAGGCCTAGAGGAAGTTCAAAATTGATTGAGGGCAAATTGGCATTAGGTAGTTCTCTTGCTTTTATCTGGAGAGAGAAGTAAACAGATGTTTCTGCTTTGCTCATGATATTTTGAGTAATTTATAACCTTTAGAAGCATGTAAGGAGGCTTAAGCATCATACATCTTAACTCTGCTAGAGCCGCCCTCATTTTATTCAACCCATGGAGGCAAATCATTCCATAGAGACGGATGTTACAGCACAAAACAGAAAGACTCACAGACTTAAAGAACAGACTTAGAGAACGGCTGCTGGGGGTACAGACGGCGGGGGGAAGGGATAGTTAGGGAGTTTGTGACAAACATGTATACACTGCTTTATTTAAAATAGATAACCAACAAGAAACTACTGTACAGCACAGGGAACTCTGCTCAATGTTATGTGACAGCCTGGATGGGAGGGAGTTTTGGGGGAGAATGTATTCATGTATATGTATCCCTTTGCTGTTCACCTGAAACGATCACAACAAAGTTAATCAGCTACACGCCAATACAAAATAAAAAGTTAAAAAAGAACTGTTATAAGAGTGGAAACCCCAGTATTTATAAAACTTATGTGCCCCAAAGTAGTATTATCTGTACCTAGCAATAGCAGGAGAACATCAGTTCTTTTCCTGGCCTCCTCCATGTATAACTCAGGCTACAGATAGGGATGGACAAGGCAAGACAGAATAATCTTATTACTGATGATTCATCTAACCCTTATATTCTGTATAGGCATCCTCCGTGATTATCTTTTGAACGAGAGTATTAAATGTGTGTGCATTTATCTTTGACAGTAGAAGTAGATTTTATTTTCTTTTAACTGGGGTATAGTTGCTTTACAATGTTGTGTTAGTCTCTGCTGTACAACAGAGTGAATCAGCTATATGTATACTTCTGTCCTCTTGCTTGTGAGCCTCCTCACCCCCCATCCCACCCCTGCAAGTCATCACAGAGCAGGGAGCTGAGCTCCCTCTGCTACACAGCAGCCTCCCACTGCTATCCAGCTTACACATGGTAGTATATATATGTCAGTGCTGCTGTGCAATCCATCCCATCACCACCCGCCGTGTCCCTCTATCTGCGTGTCTGTTCCTGCACCGCAGATCGATTTGTCTGTATCATTTTTCTAGACTCCACATGTGCGTTAATATCTGGTATTTGTTTTCCTCTTTCTGACTTAGTTCACTACGTATGACAGACTCTAGGTCCATCCACATCTCTACAAAGCATGCAATTTCGTTCCTTTTTATGGCCGTGTAATATGGCTCAGGCAATAAAGAATCCATCTGCAGTGCAGGAGACCTGTATTCTACCCTTCGGTCTAGAAGATTCTCTGGATAAGGGAATGGCTAACCCACTCCAGTATTCTTGCCTGGAGAATTCCATGGACAGAGGAGCCTAGTGGGATCCAGTCTGTGGGGCCACAAAAGAGTTGAACACAACTGTGTGACTAACACTTTGACTTTTCAGTATTGCTAAATAGATTTTAAAACAGCCATATCTAGCAATTTAGTTCATCTTCTAAGTGGCCTTCCCTGGTGGCTCAGAGGATAAAGCATCTGCCTGCTAATGCAGGAGACCCAGGTTCAATCCCTGTGTTGGGAAGATCCCCTAGAGAAGGAAATGGCAACCCACTCCAGTATTCTTGCCTGGAGAATCCCATTGCTAGAGGAGCCTGTCGAGCTACAGTCCGTGGAGTTGCAAAGAGTCAGACACGACTGAGAGACTTCACTTTTACTTCTAAGTGGCAGAAATAGTGAACACTAAATTCCTAGCTTTGAATGCTTATTTAGTTTTCACCATGCAGGACTAAGTATCTGCTACTGTCATTGGAATTCAAGGAAATGGGTCGAGGAGACTTTTTCTTCTTTAAATGTCTTCCTGGAAGATTCACTGCCCACTGAGTGTTCAGCCAGGTCTTAGGGTCACCTAGTCTGGTGACCTTTGAGTTCCTTTGGGGCTGTATTCAGTCTCTGCTCAGGCCCTGGGTATTCAGCACCATGTTGTTTGGTAATTCTAGTCACTTGTCATATGGTTTTTCTATCACCCAAGTTGTTTCTTCTGCTTTTTCTTGTTCTTTCCCTTAAGTCATGTTTTCTACTCTTTTCTTGGAGGAGGGAATTCTGTTAGAAAATAAAAGTATTCTTATCAGCCCTCAGGGTGAAGCTTCCTGCAGCATGATTCCAGCATCTATATTGTTGCTGATAAATGCTCAGCCCTGTTCAACTCTTTCCAACCCCCTGGACCATAGCCCGCCAGGCTCCTCTGTCCATGGGACTCCCTAAGCAGCAATATTGGAGTGAGTTGCCATTTCCTTCTCCAGGGCACCTTCTTAACTCAGGGATCAGTTGCCAGTAATTTAATAATTTAGAGAGGTTCTGCTCCTCCTTCCAGGGAGCACAGACACACGCCTCAGAAATCGAATGAATGAGAACTCCATATATAGTCCCCTGCAATCGCTTAGGGCAAATAGTGGCCCTAAGTGAAGAAGTGGATCCCTCTATTATGTCCTCACTGTTCCAACTTTGGCGTTTTCCATTCTTCTACATGCCAGGCATTGAGTGAGGGGCTTTCATACATTGCACCTCAGTTCTAACAGTCCTGGGAGATCAGAGTTACTGACGCCTGTTCAATAAATGTGAATATCAAGACATTGAAGACATTCACAAAGCTGTGAAATGGCAGAGGTCTCATTCCCACCAGGGGCCCCTGGAATCCAAAGAGCATTCTTTCCATGTTCCAAGGCCTTTGGGGAAACAGCATTTCTGTTTTGAACATAAGGTGCAGTTTTCCACAGTTTCTTTTGCTGTTTGAATGACAGTCAGGTGAGTTTCCCGCCACCCCAAATGTATCAAGGTGAGCTCTTTCTGCACTTCTCTCCCTCCGTGGCTCTTCCACGCCAACTTGTCCCTCTGGCCGGTGGTCTCCTGCCTGCCCCCCGAGCTCGCTGTGTGCTTGGACCCACTTCACCCTCCGTGCAGGGTGCGTCTCAGCCCTCCACACCCCTCCTCCCCAGCCCTTTTCAGCAGCTGGCTTCCTCCATGTGGGCAGGCATACCTGTTCTTCAGGAGCCTAGCAGAATCATCTCCCCCTGCATCCAGAGAGATTGGTCCCCCTGCTGCAGCCCACACTCTCTGGGGAAGAATGACTGAGGTGGTGGGCAGTCGTCACTGACAGTGTGTCCAAGCCCCTCAGGTGTGGTAGGTGGGTCAGGAAGGACCAGACAAGCAGAGAGGTCTCTGCAGGGGTCTCTGACACCCACCAGCCTGTGGCAGTCTCTCCCTCCCCGTGTGTCTGAGGATGTATGGCTCAGGTCCTGGGCTGTGCCTCTCCCACCTGAGTTAATGAAGAGGGCACATGGCTCAGATTCAGCCATCTTTGGCTCTGACACTCTGGGAACATCCCATGTGGTTTGTATTTCAGCTCTTCTGATGTTTTGCCACCAGGACTTAGAAAAAATATTATTATGGTTGCACTAGGTCTTCATTGCTGCTCACAAGTTTCCTCTAGTTGCAGCGAGCAGAGCAACTCTTTGTTGCGGTGGGTGGGTTTCTCATTGCAGTGGCTTCTCTTATTATGGAGCGCAGTCCCAGTGGTTGTGGCTCATGGGCTTAGTTGTTCTGTGGCCTGTGGGAACTTCCCTGAGGAGGGATTGAACCTGTGTCCCCGTTGGCAGGTGCATTCTTAATCACTGGACTGCCAGGGACATCACACCAGGACTCAATGTTGTGGGTTCCAACTCTGCAGCAGAGCAACTCTTTGTTGCGATGGGTGGGTTTCTCATTGCAGTGGTTTCTCTTATTATGGAGCGCAGTCCCAGTGGTTGTGGCTCATGGGCTTAGTTGTTCTGTGGCCTGTGGGAACTTCCCTGAGGAGGGATTGAACCTGTGTCCCCGTTGGCAGGTGCATTCTTAATCACTGGACTGCCAGGGACATCACACCAGGACTCAATGTTGTGGGTTCCAACTCTGCACTGTCGGTCTTTTCACACCCTTGGTAGTGTCTTTTCACCCCTAGCGCTCTGGGTCCACAATGTGGGGACCCGTGGTTCACAACATTGTAGCCTTGCTTGTTCATTTTTAGGAGGCATTCCACTGAGGAATTTAGAGCAGGTTTCTAGAAGATCAGGCTGAAGGGATCTTAGATTCAGCACTGGGTCACACTGGAGGGCCTTCCTCACATCACCTGACTTGCCCCCTGTGCGAAGGCTCACATATTTCCAGTGCCTCTGCCTGGGATTAGGTTCCTGTGTTACTGGAGCCTCTGGTCCCCTTCAGAAATGAAGGCAGCCTTCATCTCTCACTTCTCATCCCAGTGTCCTTCTCAGGTGGAGTAGTGGTTTCATTGAAAAAGCAGTCTGCACTGAAATTCCAGAATTCTTTCCATTGACAGATGGATGGACATGGATAAGGAAGATGTCGTATGCATATACAGTGGAATATTGCTCAGCCATAAAAGGGATGAAATTGTGACATTTGCAGAGATGTGGGTGGACTTAGAGTCTGTCATACATAATGAAGTAAGTTAGAGAAAAAAAAGTATCATATATTAACATGTATATATATGGAATCTAGAAAAATGATCCTGATGAGCCTGTTTGTAGGGAAGGAATAGAGATGTGGACATGGGGCCTTGGGGGAGGGTGGGACGAACTGGGAGAGTAACACTGACCTATGTGAAGTGAAGTGAAGTCGCTCAGTCGTGACCGACTCTTGGCGACCCCAGGGACTGTAGCCTATCAGGCTCCTCCATCCGTGGGATTCTCCAGGCAAGAGTGCTGGAGTGGATTGCCATTTCCTTCTCCAGGGGATTTTCCCGACCTAGGACTCGAACCTGGGTCTCCCATATTGCAGGCAGACACTTTACTGTCTGAGCCACCAGGGAAGCTGTAAAATAGCTAGCTCGAGGGAATCTACCCTGTACCACAGGGAGCTTAACTCAGTGCTCTGTGATAACCTAGAGGGATGCATTGAGGAGTGGGGTGGGAGGAAGGCTCCAGAGGGAAGGGATATATGTATACACATAGCTGATTCATGTTGTTATACAGCATAAACTGGCACAACATTGTAAAGCAATTATCCTCCAGTTTAAAAAAAAAAAAGCAGTCTGGACTGAAATTCCAGAAATACTGGTTAACTAGACATGCCAGTTAATTATGACTTCACCTTCACCTGTCTCCTTCTGTTCTACTAGTAATTAGATTAGAAATTCTTCCAGATCAGGAGTGGGTGTTATTGGAGTCCCAGACTCCTGAATCAGTATCTCCCACCCCCAAAACCTAGCATTGTTTCTTGTAAAAGCAGGCCTTCTTCAGTATATCCCATTTGATGAAATGATTCCGCATTCACAAACTTGTATTCCTTTCCCTTCCATTTTGCAAATATCAGTGCTGATGATAACAAAATCAATCTAAGAGACAGTTCCAGCAAATTCATTGCTACTACAGAGGAAACTGCATGTGGCATCCATTTATTTCAGCTTGCTTGAACTGGTTGGGTAAGTTAGAGAAAATTCCACCACAGAAGAGTGGAATTAGTGCCAGGAGCCAGAAGGACAAACAACTGTCAGGATTACTTTGCTTTAGAAAACAAAGAAAAGTCCACATCTAGCGTATTGAAAGGGAATGGGCAAACCAAAGTCAAGAGGTTGATCAGACTGGAGGAGATCTTTTCCCCTCCTCTCACTGAGCTTCAGAATCACAGAGAGTTCCCAGTTTTGCAGGAGAGATTTGTGTATGTCACCTCTCTGGTTTGTTGGCTGTAACTTGAATCTTCTCCTCCTGTGGGTCCACTGCCTGGACCAGATCCTTCCATCTGTCTGAGGAGGTGTGTGCTGTTGGAAAAAAGTAATGTCATCACCATGTCTTGTAGGCAACCAGAGCAAACCTCTGTTAGCTGTGGAGCTGGGTTTTACGAGCAGAGGAGAAAGCAATGTTTTGGTGGAAGGACGTTTGAGAGATCAAAGCCTTCCTACCTTGAAATGAATAGTTGACCAATGGGCATCTGGCAGGGCTAGTGAGCACATGTCTGAGCCACCAGGGAAGCTGTAAAATAGCTAGCTCGAGGAAATCTACCCTGTATCACAGGGAGCTTAACTCAGTGCTCTGTGATAACCTAGAGGGATGCATTGAGGAGTGGGGTGGGAGGAAGGCTCCAGAGGGAGGGGATATATGTATACACATAGCTGATTCATGTTGTTATACAGCATAAACTGGCACAACATTGTAAAGCAATTATCCTCCAGTTTAAAAAAAAAAAAGCAGTCTGGACTGAAATTCCAGAAATACTGGTTAACTAGACATGCCAGTTAATTATGACTTCACCTTCACCTGTCTCCTTCTGTTCTACTAGTAATTAGATTAGAAATTCTTCCAGATCAGGAGTGGGTGTTATTGGAGTCCCAGACTCCTGAATCAGTATCTCCCACCCCCAAAACCTAGCATTGTTTCTTGTAAAAGCAGGCCTTCTTCAATATATCCCATTTGATGAAATGATTCCGCATTCACAAACTTGTATTCCTTTCCCTTCCATTTTGCAAATATCAGTGCTGATGATAACAAAATCAATCTAAGAGACAGTTCCAGCAAATTCATTGCTACTACAGAGGAAACTGCATGTGGCATCCATTTATTTCAGCTTGCTTGAACTGGTTGGGTAAGTTAGAGAAAATTCCACCACAGAAGAGTGGAATTAGTGCCAGGAGCCAGAAGGACAAACAACTGTCAGGATTACTTTGCTTTAGAAAACAAAGAAAAGTCCACATCTAGCGTATTGAAAGGGAATGGGCAAACCAAAGTCAAGAGGTTGATCAGACTGGAGGAGATCTTTTCCCCTCCTCTCACTGAGCTTCAGAATCACAGAGAGTTTCCAGTTTTGCAGGAGAGATTTGTGTATGTCACCTCTCTGGTTTGTTGGCTGTAACTTGAATCTTCTCCTCCTGTGGGTCCACTGCCTGGACCAGATCCTTCCATCTGTCTGAGGAGGTGTTGCTGTTGGAAAAAAGTAATGTCATCACCATGTCTTGTAGGCAACCAGAGCAAACCTCTGTTAGCTGTGGAGCTGGGTTTTACGAGCAGAGGAGAAAGCAATGTTTTGGTGGAAGGACGTTTGAGAGATCAAAGCCTTCCTACCTTGAAATGAATAGTTGACCAATGGGCATCTGGCAGGGCTAGTGAGCACAGAAGCAGGATGGAGACCTAGGCTTTTGGGTTTCAATGAGTCTTTCTCGTAAGAAGGGGTGTCTTTTCTGTCCCTGGCCTCCCAGGCAGGTGCTTGGGCCCCACCCTGCTCTGCCACTTAAGGTATGGGATCTCGGAAAGAAGAGAAAGATGTCTCAGACCTTGCAGTCAGTCTTGCCCCAGAGGAGCAGATTTTAGGGGGTCCTCCATCAGTCTGTTCTATCCATGGCCATTAGCTCTAGGAGTTCTCTTTCTCATTAATATATTCATCCAAAATGTATTGAGTGTCTGCTGTGTGCCAGATACCACAAAGACACAACTCTGTCTTGTTCATTCAAGAAACAAAAGATGGAAACCACCATCTTTCTTTTCTGCTAACTTGCTGCGCTTATGTCTATAGGGTTTATATTGAGAGGATTCTGTGGCCAAGCTGCCCCTCACTACCGCCAGGAGCAGTGAAGGGGCAGTGAGCTGTGAAGTGTGCCCTAGGAAGCCCATGGTCAGATCCTCATCTTAGCTAGCAAGTCACTGCTTGACTCTGGACAACCTTTTAGTTCCTTGCCTGTGTTTCCTCTTTTTCGAGATGAGCGTGTTAAATTTCTGTGAACTTAGTTCTTTGGAGCTCAGACTTCCAGCAGTTACTACATATGCCTGACTCAAAGGCACAAAATCAAGCTCAGATTATTAACATGGATGACCGATCGTCTCACAAAACGATACGAAAGAGAATTGCCTCTGAGGTCTTTGCATCCTTTTGCTGTCTGCCTTTGAGCTTCATTTCAGAAGCCCCACTGAGATGGTCCTTGCGTTCAGAAAGTGGACTTCCTGAACCCCAGTGGCTCTGTGCTACCTTCAGACAAAGATGTTGCAACGAAGTCCAGTAGAGGTTTTTCCTGCTTCCCAGCTTCCCGCTGGGGAGGGACCTCAGGCTTGTCCTGCGGGACACTCACTGGGAATGGGAGGACAGGCCTTGGCCATGGAAACCTGATGGGCTCACCTGGCCTGCAGGGAATGGAACCTTCGACCTTGGCCTAATTAACTCTGCTTCACCCAGCGAGCTACCAGGCCAGTGACACAAACAAAAGCCAACAGGATTTAGCCCTGGCTCTTCCTCCATCAGGATGGCCTAGCCATGTAAGGCACAGACCTGCTTTCAGGTTGCAGAAGCCTCTGAAGGTGTGGGTTCGAATCCCACTCCTGATCAGCCAGGCTTTGGGCTTCACTGGTAGCTTAGCGGAAAAGAATCTGTCTACAGTGCAGGAGACATGGGTTTGATCCCTGGGTTGGGAAGATCCCCTAGAGAAGGGAATGGCAACCCACTCCAGTATTATTGCCTGAAGAATCCCATAGACAGAGGAGCCTGGCTGGCTACACGGCCCAAAGAAGGTGCATAGAAACCATGGCCCCCTCTCTCTCTCTTGCCTTTAATTCCTGGGAAGGTCAAAAATTATGATTGTACAACAATGCAAATGTACTTAATGCCAATGAACTGTGTACTTTCAAATAGTTAAAATGTTAAAATTCATGTTATGTATATTTTACCACAATAAGAATAATTTATTGATGGAGCAGAGAGGAAGCAGATTTATTCTGGGATTGCAAAATGAGAGACTTTACAAAATGCTTCATGCCTTACACATGTAAATGATGCTTTTATGGTTCAAAAAAAAAAAATCTTCCGAGTCAGTAATTGCCTTCAGCATATTCATAACCCTACCTTTGTGTGCCAAGTGTCTGCAAGCATTACCATTAAAGGACCTTTTGTATTTCATTATTTGTTTACAGTCTGTTTCCTTCCTCCTTGAAGACAGTGTCTGGCATGCTAGGGTTGAATAAGTGTTTTATGTATAATAAATGAATGACCATATTAGCAATGTGAATCCTCAGCAGAGAGAATTTTCTGTCTACACATGCTGAAGTAACCCATATCCACTTGTCATTTTTTTGTTTTGTTTAAATTGAAGTATAGCTGATTTACAATGTTGTGTTAGCTTCAAGTGTACAGCAGTGATTCAGTTAAAAAAAATATACATGTATATTTATTGTTTTTCACATTCTTTTCCATTTTAGGTTATTATAAAATATTGGATATAGTCTCCTGTGCTAGACAATAGGTCCTTGTTTGTTATCTGTTTTATATGTAGTAGTGTGTGATGTTAATCCCTAACTCCTACTAATTTATCCCTCCTTCCTACCTTTCCCCTTTGGTAAACATAAATTTGTTTTCTAAATTTGTGAGTCTGTTTCTGTTTTTGTAAATAAGTTCATTTGCATCATTTTTTAGACTCCCGTGTATATTTGGGATTTCCTGGTGACTCAGACCGTAAAGAATCTACCCGCAGTGCTGGAGACCCAGGTTTGATCCCTGGGTCAGGAAGATCCCGTGGAGAAGGGAATGGCTGCCCACTCCAGTATTCTTGCCTAGAGAATCCCGTGGGCAGAGGAGCCTGGCGGGCTACAGTCTATGGTGTTGCAAAGAGTCGGATACAGTTGATCGACTAATACCATTTATAAGTAATGTCATATATTTATCTTTCTCTGACTTACTTCACTTAGTATGATCTCTGGGTCCACCCAGGTTGCTACAAGTGGCTTTATTTCATTCTTTATTGTGGCTGAGTAATGTTCCACTGTGTATAAACTACATCATCTTTATCCATTCTTCTGTTGATAGACACTTAGGTTGCTTCCACGTCTTAGCTGTTCTGAATAGTGTGGCAGTGACTGTTAGGGTACATTGTCACTCTTTCTCTAATAACTTTTAGCCCTTTATGAAATGACTTTTTTCATATCCTTGTGTGTTCATATGTTTGTTTTTCTCTTCCTATTAAAAAATGAGACCAAGTATGACAAAGATGTTATAGGTCTTGCTCTCCTAAGCATCTTTTTGTTGAGTGAGTAAATGAATGTCCAGACTGGGATTGAATTTTTGGAAATAGCAGTACTCGTTCAGAATCAGTTTCCGAGCCCCAAACAAGAAAAATGAACAATGTCATTGGAGAGACACAATACAAAGTAAAAACAATGGAGAAATTGGAGTAAAAACTCTTGATTTTTCACATGTGGCTGAAACTGGTTTCAAGGTACTTTCCAACAAAAATATTCAGTAATACTTGAGCAATGCCTTTATTGTTGAATTCTGTGTCACTTTAAGGTGGATACTTCGTAATGTTCCTTTGATCAGTTCAGTTGCTCAGTCATGTCCGACTTTTTGCAACCCCATGGACTATAGCACGCCAGGCTTCCCTGTCCATCACCAGCTCCTGAAGCTTGCTCAAATTCATGTCCATCGAGTTGGTGATGCCATCCAACCATCTCATCCTCTGTCATCCCCTTCTTCTCCTGCCTTCAATCTTTCCCAGCATCAAGGTCTTTTCCAAGGAGTCAGATCTTTGCATCAGGTTGCTAAAGTATTGGAGTTTCAGATTCACTATCAGTCCTTCCAATGAGTATTCAGCACTGATTTCCTTTAGGATTGACTGGTTGGATCTCCTTGCAATCCAAGGGACTCTCAGAGTCATATATCTATATCTATATCTATATATATATATACACACACACACACATAAGTTTATTTATTTTAACTGTAGGCTAATCACTTTACAGTATTGCATTGGTTTTGGCATACATCAATATGATCTCAAGAGTATTCTGCAACACTACAGTTCAAAAGCATCAATTCTTCAGCACTCAGCTTTCTTTATAGTCCCAACTCTCACATCCATACATGACTACTGGAAAGCCATAGCTTTGACTAGATGGACCTATGTCAGCAAAGTAATGTCTCTGCTTTTTAATATGCTATCTAGGTTGGTCATAGCTTTTCTTCCAAGGAGTAAACGTCTTTTAATTTCATGGGTGCAGTCACTATCTGCAGTGATTTTGGAGCCCAGAAGAATAGTCTGTCACTGTTTCCCCATCTGTTTGCCATGAAGTGATGGGACTGGATGTCATGATCTTAGTTTTATGAATGTTGAGTTTCAAGCTAACTTTTTCACTCTCCTCTTTTACTTTTATCAGAAGGCTCTCTAGTTCTTCTTTGCTGAAAGGGTGGTGTCATCTACATATCTGAGATTATTGATATTTCTCCTGGCAATCTTGATTCCAGTTTGTGCTTCATCCAGCCCAGCGTTTCACATGATGTACTCTGCATAGAAGTTAAACAAGCAGGGTGACAGTATACAGCCTCAATGTACTCCTTTCCCAATTTGGAACCAGTCTGTTGTTCCATGTCCATTTCTAACTGTTGCTTCTTGGCCTGCATACAGATTTCTCAGAAGGCAGGTAAAGTAGTCTGGTATTCCCATCTCTTGAAGAATTTTCCATAGTATATTGTGATCCACACAGTCAGAGGCTTACGCTTAGTCAATAAAACAGAAGTAGATGTTTTTCTGGAACTCTCTTCCTTTTTCGAGATCCAGCAGGTGTTGGCAATTTGATCTTTGATTCCTCTGCCTTTTCTAAATCCAATTTGAACATCTGGAAGTTCAGAGTTTACATACTATTGAAGCCTGGCTTGGAGAATTTTGAGCATTACTTAGCCTACCATGTGAGATAAGAGCAATTGTGCTGTAGTTTGGACATTCTTTGGCATTGCATTTTTTTGGGATTTAAATGAAAACTGACCTTTCCAGTCCTGTGGCCACTGCTGAGTTTTCCAAATTTGCTGGCATGTTGAGTACAGCACTTTGACAGCATCATCTTTTAGGATATAGCTCAACTGGAATTCCATCATCTCCACTAGCTTTGTTCGTACCTTTTTGTTCCTTTGATAAGTTTACATTTTTTAATGTTTTTTTAGAAATTGCAGTGAAATGTATATATCTTAGGTACAATTCAAGGAATTTAAACAAATTGAGTGCACAGCATGTCCCTAATGCTCCAGTCAAGACACAGAGCATTCCCCATGCTCCAGAAAGTTCCATCACCTTCTTCTGTGCAATTCCCACTTTCAAAAAAAAAAACTGTGCTAAATCAGATCCTCATGGATTGATTATTCTGTCTGCCCTTCAGCTTTATGTAAATGGAGCTATGCATGTCTGTTTTGTTTTGTTTCTTTCATTCTGCATAATATTTTCGAGGTTCACCCATGCTGTGTGTATAGCTGTAGTTCATTCCATTTTATCATGTCCCATGTGGCTAATTATTTTCTGCCATGTGCTCTCCTTGAATGCTTTTACCTAGCTCTGTCATCCTTTGAGATCATCATATATATCATATTTTATATTAGAGTGTAATCTTTGTAATAACTCTTGTTCTCCACTCTACCATGGTATCTAAACTAGTGCTTAATAAATATTTATTGAATGGTTGTATGTAGAGTGGGTGAAGAGCCAAGTAAGGGACCTCTCCTATGGGAGCCAGAAAGTGGGCAGTGGCTAGAGATGCATTTGGACAGGTGAGGTGAAATGGAGCAGGTGATGATGGACTCTTGGCTGATGGAGATTATCTGAGAAACCAGCTTAAGTAAGTGACTTTGACAGTGTAATTATGGAGACTCTGATATTTTTAAATTGGAGGGGACAGTTTTATTCTGAAGTAGGTGAGCCCCAGGAAAATAGAAATGACTCTTTTCCCAAACAGATCAACCTTTTGCATAGAATCACTTTTTTTTTTTTTTTTGATTGTACTGTGGCTTGTAGGATCTTAGTTCCCTAAACAGGGACTGAACCCAGGCTTCATCAGTGAAAGTGTGGAGTCCTACCCACTGTACTGCCAAGGAAGTCCCTGCATAGAATCACTTTTGAAGTTCTCCATGGTTGTCAGAAGCTTGCTTTTTCAGATTGTCATTTCACCTAACTTTCTGGACTTACCATCCCTCCACCCTTCCCTTCATTTTTAAATTTTAAGACAGCAACTGAGATTCCAACCAGTTCACACGACTCATTGATTATGGCTGCTTGTTGATAATGTTTTCAACAGGTCAGTAGTGTACTGTATTTAACTGTAATTATCTTGCTTTAGGTGTTGGCATTAATTGGAAATTCAGGTTCTTGCTTTTATCACAACTCTGGTTTATAATGTGGAAATGAGCAAATGTACTATTACCATAGCCCTTGGATTTATTAGCAGCTGAATTTATAAAGTCCTTAGCATATATGATAAAAACTCCAGAAACAGACAGTGTTCTGCCAGTCCCCAATGTGAGCATTCACTTTTGTAGAATTAAGCATGGTGATCGTGAGCCTTTAGAGAGAGTTGTACACATACCAGTTGTAGAAAGGACTTTGTTGTTGTTAAGTCACTAAGTCGTGTTTGACTCTTCGCCATCACATGGACTATAGTCTGCCAGGCTCCTCTGTCCATGGGCTTTTTCAGGCAAGAGTACTAAAGAGGGTTGCCGTTTCCTAGAGAAGACTCAGGTTTAAAAGAAAAAAAAAGTTTTCGAAAATGATAGGTTTCAGAAGCATAATTCTATGATGGATAGCTGTGCACAAACACTGTTTACAACAGTATTTGTAAGTTCCCCTCTGAAAGTGAACCCAGTCTGTGGTACAACATCTTGGGTTTATAGGACATAAAGAGATGAAAACTGCTTGGAAGAGACTCAAGTCTTGTTTCCATGTCTTGGCTATTATACGTATAGTCAATATCCTATAATAAACTATAATGGAAAGGAATATTAGAACATCTACACACACATACACATATATAAATGTATACGTAACTATATCACTTTGTTGTACACCAGAAATTAACACATTGTAAACCAACTACACTCAAAAAAATTTTTTTAATTTCATGAATCTGCTAATAGAACTGTTCTATAATTTGTTCTATACAAAATCATCCAACACTGGACTCAAACTATTTTTGGACATATTAGAGGGCTGAATTGACCTTCTTGAAGTGTAGAGTTATTAATATTTTCACAAATTTTGAACTGTCCGCATTCAAAAGTGTTAAGGATTTTCCTGTTTTTAACTGGTTAGAATGCTGCTATGAATTGGTTAAAGATTTGCATCAAAGCCCATGATTGACAAAAAAAAAATCTGAACAGAGAACACCACTCCTAATTAAAGACACCAGTCCACAGCATAATATCCTATGTTGTTTCTGACTTCACATAGTTTGATAATCTCTAGGTCCATCGATTGCTGTGTTATGGCTGAGCAGTATTCTGTTCTGTATATGAACCACATTTTCTTTATCCGTTCCGTTGTCGATGGAGATTTAGGTCGTTTCCGTGTCTTGGCTTTTGTAAGGAGCGCGCTGTGAACACTAGAGTGTATGTGTGTTTGCCGATTATAGTTTTCTCCAGAAACAGCATGCCTGAAGTTTCCATTACAGCTTGCATGTGCTCACTGTGTGCTTATGGCTCCTTTATACATCTGGACCACTGACAACAAGGTTTACTAGGCAGAATAACCACCCTGATGCCTCATGGTTATAGGGAATGAACAAAATTATTTCAGTGAATTACCTATCTTAGGTATTCAATAAATATTCATTATCCAGTGTCTATTTATGGATAGATTAAATTATATACGCCCTTTATAAGATAGAGGGTGGGAAAACATCCATAGGAATATGTGTATTGATTGGAATTTTTAGGAGGAAGTTAAAGACTTTACTGAAAGCCTTGTTAAGCAAACACATAAAATCTTATGTAGAGGAATATTGCAGCATTGCCAAGAATTGTTTAAAATGTTGTTTTATTTGTTTCAGTTTGTTTTTAGGTATACATACATATATATATTTATAAGTTTTGATATATATATATATGTACACACATATATATATATATAAGGTTTGCTATTCTGATTTAAAATTGTTCCAGAATATTGGTTCTTATACTTCGAGAGAGGGGTATGGGGGTGGGATAGAAAGCAAGAAGAAGAGAATATATATGTTACTTTAAAATATCTATTTTAGTAGTATAAGGTAACTTGCAGAATGTATATAAATGGATGAAAGTTCATTTTCATTCGGGCAAAAGCATTTATTGAATGACTGGAAGGGATTAAAGTGTTAAGAGACTGAGCTGTCTTCCATCCTATTATTAATTTATTTGGTCCTTTCTCCAAGGAAGTGATTAGGTGTGATTCAAAGTGAATTTTAAATGCTTCAGTTATCAAGACAGTGCAGCTCTGAAATAAATCTAGATTTTTACTGTATAATAAATGAAAATGTTCGTATCGTCTGCTAGAGGTCTCCTGGATTCCATGTCCACACCCAAGCCATGGGCTTTGCTGGTGGCTCAGATGGTAAAGAATCTGCCTGCAATGCAGGAGACCTGGGTTATGAGGATGTATGTTGCTAATGTCTGTGTGTTGTCCCAGATAATGTACTCGATTCTGTCTTCTCTTCTACCCTGACAGGTTGGTACAGAGGATACACCCTCCAAAATAAATCTAAAAAGGTATGGCCTATGGTTCAGTGTTCTGCTTGGAAATCTTCTGTCTGCCAGCCTTGTGTTGTCTTATCTGATCCCATCATCTGCTGTCTGTGGGCCCAGTTTGCTTTGTCTTTGATGGCTGTTCTGTAGATTCAGAAGCAAACTGTCTGACCTCACTGTTCAGGTAAAAGGGTCCAAGTCCCATGGCTGTATTTCCCACCAGCCAACTCAAGGATAAAAGCTGGAGGTGAATTTGATGCCCCAGGTAGGGCCTCTGCAGGCTTTCTGGTCGCTTTAGCTGAGCGATGTGGTCATCTAGGGATGTTGCTCTGTATCAGAGGAGGGGGGACTTCTCTGTTTATCCTTTAGTTCCAGTTTTGAAATCCCAGCACCACAGGGTCTCCCTATTTCCACGTGACTCTTTCCTTTTTTATAAAATGGAAAACCAGAATAGTGGGTTTTTATTAGTGGGGGCCGCACCGTTGGCCTGTGGAATGTTAGTTCCCTGACCAGGGATCAGCCCTGTGCCCCTTGCATTGGGAGTGCAGAGTCCTAACCACTGGACCACCAGGAAAGTCCTCAGAGTCCTGGTTTTCCAGCTGTGAGACTCACATGAAATCAACAGAGTGGGTGAGAACCAACATCTTTTTACAGCTCGAACTGAAAAATAGAAAGAAAATGGAATGCCGTGGTAAGTCACGTTTCAGGAAACTTTTGTGTTAGGTGTATATTTTACAGTATTTTGTGTATTTTTAATTATGTTTTTGACAATCGTGCTGGGTTGCTATCCCATCATGGGCAAAGAATTTGAAAAACACTGACGCTCGTGGGTTCCTTTTCCCAGTGCCAAAGCTGCTAATAGTCAAGCAAAGAAAACCTGTGAGTTAGGTTAATACCCTCTCGGTTTATTTCAGGTCAGGTCAGCACTTTTTCTGTGACACTGCAGACTGGCACTGCGTAGCCTGTCAGCACTTTCTTTTGAAAAGGACAGTGTTGATGGGGCCGTGCTATTTCACAGTTAGTTCCCATCCAAAGAGTGAGGGTGAGAGGAACATTTCAGAATTGATCAAGAACTCAGTAAAAAGAAAAAACACAGACCCACAGGTTTTACTTGCCAAATACAGCACAAGAGAGATGCTAACACACAAGTCTCAGAAAGGCTGTGCGTGGGGAGATTGGGACTGGTGTACACACACTGCTGTGCATAAAATAGATAATTAATGAGAACCTACTGTAGAGTTCAGGGAACTCTACTCAGTGCTCTGTAGTAACCAAAATGGTAAGGAAATCCATAAAAGAGGGGATATATGTGAACATGTGGTATGTTCACTTTGCTCTACATCAGAAACTAACACACCATTGTAAAGCAACAATGCTCCAATAAAAATTAATTGAAAAGAGGTGTGGGCCCAGAAAAACACCTTTCTAGAAGGTATAGGCCATTTAAAACCATGACTGTCCTAGTTAAGCTTTCTACATTGTTGATGCTCAGACAGCAGTCAGTATTTGCACATGTGTGTGTACACACACACAGTTTATTAACTCTGACAGTTTAATCATCTGCCAAAATAAAGGAGTGTTTGCTTTTAATGTGTTTATCCACTCCCACCATTTTAGTCCTTTTATCCCTCCCTAAAATCCTGATGCTGAATTTTTATACCCACAGTTAGATGCTTGTGCCGCTGGGTCTTCATTTTCTGCCTAAGTGTAGTGAAAATAAGGATAAATTATTTGATTAAAGGAGTAAACTCTTGCTGACTGAAGTTTCCCTGGGCCTTCATATAAGGATCCAAAACAGCAGATACTCTGGTGAGAATGAGAGCATGTTAGGACCAGAGCAAAGGCCTTTCCTCTAGTAGCTTATTAAGAAGGGAACCTCGTTTACAGCCACTTCTGCTTCTTGGTTTTGGTTGAACTCTATCAGTGTTTATTTCACTCACAATTATGGAAGTGGTAGTTATTTTTCAGGCTTCCCTGTGGCTCAGTGATGAAGAATCCACCTGCCAATGCAGGAGGTGCAGGAGACTCGGGTTCAATCCCTGGGTCAGCATGATCCCCTGGAGGAGGGTCTGGCAACCCACTCCAGTATCCTTGCCTGGAGAATCTCATGAACAGAGGAGCTGAGTGGGTTACAGTCCAAGGGGTCACAAAAAGTTGCACATGACTGAGTATAAGCATGAGTTATTTTTCAAAGCAGGATTAGAGTGAATAATTTTGAAGTTCTAAATTTCAAGAGCAGAAATACTTAATCACCAATCCTTTTTTTTTAAGTTAATTTTAAAACATAAAAAGCCACTCTTGAATAAGACCATACAAACTTTTAAGACCAAACAGAATTTTATATTTTTAACTGATGCAGGTGAATTCTGTTGCAACAAGGTCCCAAACCACAGTTTTCCCTTTCAGTGTCTTGCAGTCTGGAAGACTGTCTTTGGAGCATCTCTAAGGCATCTTATGATGTCCTAAGAATCCATCTGTTGTCTGCTTTGGAAAGGTGGTGGAGTGCTTCACTAGGATCTAAATGACAAAATCTCGATATGTTTTTAAATTTTTTGTATTCATATTCTTAAAACCCATTTAAGTTTCCAGTCTCACTCCTGAGAAGAATAATTTCAGTAAGAACTTCTCTCAGTTGTTAATAATGAAACTTTGTAATTCAGTGAAATAATAAGATAAACAAAGGCCATTCATTTACTTGTTGACTTATAAGTTGAAATATCTTTCTGGTAGATCCAGGCAAAACAAAGAATTCAAAGTCAGCTGTCGTGAACTATGCTCAACTTTGACACCCCTTCATTAAGCAATCCAGCCTAGTTGAAATGCAGTCCTAATGCTGTCTCCTTGTTTGTCAGTCTTTAGGGGAAGAGCTATTTGAAAAGCCTATTGTTTCAGTGGAAATTTCTGCTGTTATTTACAAGCAGACTTAATTGGTTAGAATGGTGATAAAAAAGCTAGTGGTTTTGCAAATGAAGAAACCAAGAGATTTGCAGAAACTGGTTATTGATCCTGGCAGGATTGTGGAAGTAAGGATAAGGGTAATATCTACAAAATCATTAGTTCTTCTTCTTCTTCTTCTTCTTTTTTTTTTTTTTTTTAACTCAAGTGGATAGGTTGTCCTGAGAAAGCAAAAACAAAATGGAGAGAGGCTGGAAATCGGAAACATATTACCTAGGTTTATTCTGGCTTTCTGTGTGTCAGAATGGCATAGGAAAATGCCTACAGGGACTTCCCTGGTGGTCAGGTGGTTAAGACTTCTCCCAGTGCAGGGGACACAAGTTCCATCCCTGGTCAGCAAACTAAGGTCCCACATGCTGTGGGGCTTCTAAGCCCCTGTGCTGCAACAGAAGATCCTGAATGCTGCAACCCAGACCCAATGCAGCCAAAATAAATCACTACACAAATATTTTAAAAAAGAATAAGCCTATAGTCTCAGATTTACAAGAGCAATTAAATGGCTGCAAGTAGACAAATGCTACCATGGAAAGATGATGCCTGCAGGTAACAGTGGAAATGCAACAAAATAGATATGAAAATCTTAATGTGAAAAGTCTTCATGTCTGCATGCACGGTATAAACTACCTGCTATGACTGCTGCCTGCGTTAGTGTTAGTCGCTCAGTCATGTCCAACTCTTTGAGACCCCATGGACTGTAGCCCACCAGGCTCTTCTGTCCCTGCGATTCTCCATGCAAGAATATTGGAGTAGGGTGCCATTCCTTTCCCCAGGGGATTTTCCCGACCCAGGGATCCAACCCAGGGCTCCATTACAAAATAATCCACTTACATTACAAATGTTTCTGTTTTGGATTTCTCCCTGTTATTCGGAGAGCAGTCATCAGGTTTTAGGTGTATGAAACAGTTAATCAGTCCTTTATCTTCTTGATTTGAAAAATCTTTTGCAGGGATATTCCTTGGGACCAACAGTTTCACATCTCATTTAACCTGCAAATATGGCTCCTGATTAACTGCTATTTGAGTGGTTCATTGTTATTCAGTGCACCACCTTTTTATGAGTTCTGGACAGCTTTATTTTATTGTTGTACACTATTCAGTTCATTTGCTCAGTCATGTCCAACTCTTTGTGAACCCATGAATCGCAGCACACCAGGCCTCCCTGTCCATCACCAACTCCCAGAGTTCACTCAGACTCACGTCCATCGGGTCCGTGATGCCATCCAGCCATCTCATCCTCAGTCGTCTCCTTCTCCTGCCCCCAGTCCCTCCCAGCATCAGAGTTTTTTCCAATGAGTCAACTCTTCTCATGAGGTGGCCAAAGTACTGGAGTTTCATCATTCCTTCCAAAGAAATCCCAGAGTTGAATACTTGACAGAAAATTAGTATTTTAATTCTTTTATTTATTTTACTATAGACCATTTTTAATGTCTTTATTGAATTTATTACAATATTGCTTCTGTTTTATGTTTCAACTTTTTGGCCACAAGGCATGTGGGATCTTAGCTCTCCCACCAGGAATTGAACTCACACCCGCTGCCTTGAAAGGTGAAGTCTTAACAGCTGGACCTCCAGGGAAGTCCTTTAACTCTTTTAAAATGTACAGTTGAGGGGTATTAAGTATAGTTATATTGTTGTGAAACCATCACCACCATCTCTCGTACTTTTTCATTTTCCCAAACTGAAACTCTAAGCATTTAATATAAGCTCCCTCTTCTTCCTTCCTCCCAGTCCTTGTAACCCCAGTTCTCTTCTGTCTCTATGAATCTGACTACTCTAGGACCTTCATACAAGTGAGTCAGGCAGTATTTGTCCTTTTGTGTCTGGCTTATTTCACTCAGCATCCTGTCCTCAGGGTGATCACTGGGCAGGGAAGTCTGGTTCTCCACAAAAGTGGGGATCAACAAAACTACATCCACCTAGCAGAAGGAAGGTGCACCCAAGGTTCCTTCAGCATCCTAAAGACTGATCTGGAGCTTCAGAAACCCATTAATCAAACCCCAAAGAAATTACACACACATTGCATTTTTGTTAGTGTTTAACTCCGTGATCAGTTTTCCAGAATCACTCTGAATCCTGTCTTTGTCATGAAAGAGGTCGGTGTTACCTTGTCTCTGTGTGTGTTCTGGGTCTTTATCAGTAACAAGATTGGGATTATGCTTTCTCGCTCATGTACCCTATGCCTGCGCCTTCTCAAAGTGAGGAGCGGCAGGTATCTTTATATGTTTTTTTGGTTCTTCCTGCCTGGAGGGAAAGGATGGCCATTCTGCTTCTGACTCGGGCAGTGGCAGGATCTACCTTGTCATCACCAGTGCTGGGAGCAGCATAGTCTCAAATTTTCTTGCTGTTTTCCTGTTTCATTGGCAGAGAATTAAAAGGGAGAAAGGAGAGGGTTGCTCAGATAAACGCAGCACACGAAACTAGATGCACAACCAACCCTGGTTGAAATGCGCTAGTTTTTCTGCCTCTGAACGAATGAGGGTCGCTGAGTACACAGGCGTCTCTGACCTGGGTCCCCAGGGCGTGACCTGCCCCTCTCCCACCTTTGTGGTCAGCTACCCCTGACATGCCATGTCCACATGGCTCAGGGCTACAAGCAAGTTGAGCCAATGGTGCTTGTTAAACAGCTTCTTCTATTAGGTTGACCAAAAAGTTCATTTAGGTTTTTCCATAAGATGGCATAAAAACCCAAATGAACTTTCTGGTTAGTCCAGTACCTCTCCTTGTCTGGCCTGAAAAGTACTGTAAAGTAGGAACCAGTGGTGCCTTTCTGAATGGCAGTGTTCTGCTTATTGATGAGCACATCATACAGTTGAACGGCAGAAGCTTTTGGTTTTAAGAAAACTCACATCTGTGGCTTGCTTCCTGTGGGTGAGATCCAGTCTACACTTTTGCAGATTGCTCCTGACCAGTTTCCAGGGTTTCTTTTAGGTCTTTCTAGGCATAGTTTTCCCACAGGCAGTGTCTTAATACCGACATCAAATTGCCTCTTAGGGATTTAGAATGGAGAGCAGTTTGAGACTGGAAAAGGCTAAAAATAACCAAGCCTAATTGATTCCATGCATTTGGTTTAAGTGAAAGTGCTGAGAGGAATGGGTCTAGAAAATCATCATAATTTTATGGACCACTAAGTACATAGCCCTCCATCTACTAATTACCCGAAGCCCTTTAAGAGAAGCACCTCATGTTGTGCAGAATCTGGAGGCATTTTAGAATCTATAAATGCTCTGAGCTGACCCTGGGCATGTTTGCCTGTTCATTTATGAAGTGTTTATCTTAAGCTCTCTGAACCCCAGGATTCAGTTGTATGTTTTCAGTGTTTCAGCCCTGCTTTCATTTAGGTAGCCAGCCTATGTAATTGACGCCCTACGACCTTGACGCAAACTATAGGTGTGGCCCTGGTGCCCTTGGCCCTCCCCTACTTGACTTGCGACTGTTTGTGCTCATTATTGTGAGCTGAGGGGTTTTTGATATTTTTTTAATTGGAGGATAATTGTTTTACAATGTTGTATTATTTTCTGCTGTATAACAAGATGAGTCAGCTATATGTGTGTGTATATTCCTTCCCTCTTGAACTTGCCTCCCACCCAGCTCCCCATCCTGCCCTTCTAGGTCCTCAAGAGAACCAAGCTGAGTTCCCTGTGTGATACAGTAGTTCCCACTAGGTATCTGTTTTATGCATGAGACTGTATATGTCTCAATGCTACTCTGTCAATCTACGCCCCCACCATGTCATTCCATCTCTGTCTCTATTCCTGCCCTGCAAATAGGTTCATCTGTACCCTTTTTGTAGATTCCTCGTATATGATTAATATATGTATTTGTTTTTCTGACTGACTTGACTCTGTATGACAGACACTAGGTCCACCCACATCACTGCAAGTGACCCAAACTTTTCCTTTTTTTGACTAAGTAATATTCTGTTGTTCGTAGCATACCACATCTTCTTTATCTGTTCATCTGTCGATGGACATCTAGGTTGCTTCCATGTCCTGGCTATATTGTAAATAGTGCTTCTGTGAACATTGGAGTACATGTGTCTCTTTGAATTATGTTTTCCTCAGAGTATATTGGACTGGGATTTTTATGGCCACATAACCCAAGTTCTTCTCTCTGCAGGGTATTTTCCCTGAAACATACATCCATTTGAAAGAGGCTACTGTGGAAGACCGTGGGTAAGTTCTAACATAGGAAAATGCCTAACAGGTGAGGTAAAGGTACAATATCATTATAGGTTTTATGAAATTGTAAGGTATCATTTTGTGCATTGTCTCAGGTCATCAATTCCACTTGTTGGATGAAAGGGAAATGGATTTTTTTTCCTGACATCATTCCTTCTACCTTCTGTTTTGATATTTTTTCCTCCCTTGCATCCTTCCCTGGGACAGTGGAGGCAGATAATGAATGAACGTAGAGGGCCTGTATCTTCCTCTTGTACCAGCTGCTCACTGATGCATGCCTCTGTGTGTGTGTGTGCACGCATGCACACACACACATGTGAACATTTGGCACTGTTTAGCCATTTGACTTGAGAACTTTCTCTTTGGGAACCTTGGGGGATGACACGTGACCAAGCTACAACCTTTGCTATTTATCTCTGAACCTTGGACAAGTAAGCACACCTGGGGCTTTCCCCCTGCCAATCAGAGAAAACAGATCTGGCCCCACATTGGCCCCGAACTTTTTTGTTTATTTTTTCCTTTCTTGGCTGTACCACATGGCATGTGATATGGGATCTCAGTTCTCCAAACAGGGATCAAACCAGCTACCCCCTGGAGTGGAAGCCCAGAGTCTTAACCACTGGACCATCAGGGAAGTCCCTGGTTGTGAACTTGATGTAAAATTATATGAACTAACTAATATGTGTGATTGTGCTCTGCAGAGAAAATTCACTTCATTGATGGTGAGTCAATGGGCAGGAGCATCAAGAGAGAATAAAGAAAGCTTGGAGCAGGAATTCCAGGGCTGTTAGAAAGGAGTGGATCACAGAGGCATACTATCTCACAGCCACAGAGAACATTTTCAGCCCTAAATTCCACACTATCCTTTTATAAATGAGAGATGGAGATGTGCCCAAATTCATACATAATCAGGACTCAAAACCACGTGTCCTGCCCTACTGGAGAACCTCCCCTCCCTTTTTTTTAATTAAAAAAAAGCAGAAACAAGTTTTATTTACTTTTTTAAATTTTTGATTACACTCTGGGACATATAGAATCTTAGTTCCCTGACCAGGGATCAAACTCACACCCCTTGCTTTAAATGACAGATTCTTAACTGCTGGACCATAAGGAAGTCTCTAGAAAATCTTTCTGATGGACTGTTCCTGGGCAGCCTCCAGGATCACTAGCCATGGCCACACTGGAGGAAAGGCAGAGTTTGGGGCATGTTCCCAATAACTAGGGTTGCCACGTAAAATGCAGAATGTAAAATTTGAAATTCAGGTAAAAAGTAATTTTAATTTATATTCATATCCCCTGTATTTCCTGAGACATACTTAGAGTTAAACATTAATCTATCTGAAATCCAAACCTAATGGGGCATCTTGTATTCTTATTGATGTCTGGAAATTCCACCAGTAATCCCTATTTGTTAGATTGCTTTCACTCTTTCCTTTTGCTAATCATAAAAATACCAGACGGGATTTATGTGCATGAATGTCACGTCTGCCTTGTATTAAAAGTCCACTGTGAGTAAGTGAGGATTTGGGTATATGTACGTTTTCTGTGCAGGTAGCCAGCAGATGAGATGCAAACCAAGCACTGTTGCAAAAGAGAGCCCCACTTCCATCCCACAGCAGGTCCTGTGTGAGGCTACAAGTCCCAGGACCTTGTGCCACGAACACCCCTCCTCTTGCGCACCCTCACTGATAAAATGACAACTTGGTAGAACCAGTGAAACGACTCAGTTAGGGCTTCCATCCCTGGGAATTGCTGAAGCCAGCCTAGCGTGAAATAGTAAGTCCCCTACATGTGAACAAGTTGCATTCCAGGAGTGTGTTCATAAGTCCAACAGAGTTAGCCTAGGTACCCAACTAATACCATCAGCTATATAGTACTGTACTTCATAGGTTTATAGTACTTTTCACACAAATAATAAAAAGCAAACAAACATTTTTAATCTTATAATACGGTACCTTGGAAAATATAGTAGTCCAGTACAATAGCTGGCATACAGCTGCTGGCACGGAGTGAACAGGTAAGAAGAGTTACTGGCTGGAGGAGGGAGAGGAGGTGAGAGATGGTAGAGATGAAAGATCATCAGCAACAGGACACAGAGAGCAAACTGTGATTTCAGTCACACCTGGTGTTGACGGCACAGGTTCTGGTTCCTTTCTGGAACCAGATGCACATTAGCATCTTTGAAAGTTCGCAACATGAAGGTTTGTATGTAGGGGACTTACTGTACTCGAGGTTCCTGGAAAGATCCAAAATGGGGAAATCAAGGGATTTCCCTGGCAGTCCCATGAATATCCATTGGAAGGACTGAGGCTGAAACTCCAATACTTTGGCCACCTGGTACAAAGAGTTGACTTATTGGAAAAGACCCTAATGCTGGGAAAGATTGAGGGCAGGAGGAGAAGAGGACAACAGAGGACAAGATGGTTGGATGACATCATTGACTCAATGGACATGAGTTTGAGCAAACTCTGGGAGATAGTGAAGTTTACAGGGAAGCCTGGTGTGCTGCAGTCCATGGGGTCACAAAGAGTCAGACACAAATTAGTGACTGAACAGCAACAACCAGTGGTTAGGATTCGTCACTTTCACTGCCAGGGCCCAGGTTCAGTCCCTGGTCCTGGAGCTAAGACCCCCCCAAGCTATGGGGCGTAGCCAAAAAGGACAACAAAAAATACCAGAAAACAAAGCAAAACAAACAAACAAAAAATGAGAAAGTAGAGGCTGGTCTCCATATCCATTCCACTGTAGACACAATTCATTTTGAGAATCGTGATGTGTTAAGCTCTCTCTCTTTTCTTAGATGCTCGATGTGATAAAAATTGCCAGAGCTTCCCTAAACAGACAAGTTTTGCTTGGTTTCAAGACCAACCAGCCCCATTCCCATCTTTGAGTTCTAAAGATCATGATGTCCATCAGGAAAATCACCGACGATCCCCCCGGAGTAAAGGGAGCCTGTATCTGTTCTCTTTAGGCAGAATGAGACCGTGATTCCTGGGGAGCTCCCCCTGGTGCAAGAGCTTACCTCCACACTGCGGGAATGGGCTGTCATCTGGCGCAAGCTGTACGTGGTGAGTTATCCCCAGGCTTGGAGCTGGTGGCACTACTCTTAGGCCCTCAGCCTACCTGTTCTGCTACAAGAGGTCGGCCATTCCTTAGTTCTGAATGTGGAGTGGGTGCATCTTCCATGGACAGTACAATGGCTGATAACCTGCAGACTTGCGTTTTCCTGGAGGAGGGCGGCTGAGGATACAGGTGGTAGAGGAAGTGCCCATAAGACATTAGGTTTGTATTTTTCCATTTGACATGCTGATTATAAGGTTATGAGGATGACAACTGCAAATCCATCATCCTTTCTAAGTGCTTGGAACTATACATCATCACAGCAGTCCTAGTCCTATAAAGTAGATGTAATTATTGCCAGTTGATCATTGGAGGGCTTCCCTGGTGGCTCAGACAGTAAAGAATCTGCCCACAATGCAGGAGACCTGGGTTCGATCCCTGGGTCAGGAAGATCCCCTGGAAATGTGAACGTCTCCAGTATTCTTGCCTGGAGAATTCCATGGACAGAGGAGCCTGGTAGGCTACTGTCCATGCAGTCCCCTAGAATTGGACATGACTGAGCAACTAAAAATATCAGTGGAGAAATTGGAGGACATGCTCTTAGCCTTTCCACCGAACCGAGTGAATAAGCATTTGGCCCTTGTCAGTGCTCAGGCATGTTGAGGGCTCCAATGAGGGTGGCTTTCCCTACTGTGTCTAGTGTGTTAGCGATTTAAGTGTGGGTCACATTAAACCATGCTCTAAAGAGTCTTCTTTTTGAGGCCAACTCATAATACTGTTGACTACAATTATGGCTTGACGTCAGGATGCTAGCAGGCCAGGTCAGTGGGAAATGACACAGACTCATAAACCATCCTCCCAAGTTGGGTGTGTGGGTTTGTAATCAAGACAAGGTAAATCTATATATTCAGTGCTCCCATTTCATTTAGTTTGTTTTCCAGCTTCTCCATCTTTTTTTTGTTGTAGTTGTTCTTTCTCAAGCTTTTATCAAGCATAGTAGAAAAGCTTTTGCATATATATATATATAGTATGGATAATATATATATTTTAGAAAATTATGAATTTTTGCCTAGCTAAAAAAGTTTGACTGTAATTTTGCTGTATTTAAAGTCAAGCAAATTTAGCACTCAATATTTATCAGGCTGGGGACATCCCTGGGGGTCCAGTGGCTAAGATTTCACACACTTAATGCAGGGGGTCTGGGTTCAACCCCTGGTCAGGGAACTAGGTCCCACAAGCTGCAACTAACAGTTTGAATGCCATAAGTAAAGATTCCATATGCAAGTCAGTATATTAGAAAAAATATTTATCAGGCTAGCCCACTGCAGTCCATGGGGTCGTTAGGAGTCGGACACGACTTCACTTTCACTTTTCACTTTCATGCATTGGAGAAAGAAATGGCAACCCACTCCAGTGTTCTTGCCTGGAGAATCCCAGGGACGGGAGAGCCTGGTGGGCTGCCGTCTATGAGGTCGCAGAGTTGGACACGACTGAAGCGACTTAGCAGCAGCAGCACCTGGGGCAGCCATCTTGCAGGAAACCAAGAACTCTGTGTCTCGTGGCAGCAAGGGTGCACCGGTGTCCACTTGAGGATGCTCTTTGCTCAACACTGAAATGCGCAGACACTGTTTCCTAAAGTTTCCTCTTTCCTGTAGGCTTCATGGGTAAGTATCACTAAGTTTTGCCTTCTGTAGGCATCTTCCAGACGTCCATGGCTAAGAATTCTCAGCAGTGTATATTCCCTTACGTGTGAATGACATCAGTGAGGTAATGGACTCAGCCTAGTGCCTGGGAGGCAGCCTCTCTCTTTTTTTTTAATGTAGCTATGCTCATCTTAGTTTTTGTTCAGTCATGTGTATATTCTACATTTTAACTCTCAAAAGCCAGTCTTACTAAGTTATTGAGAACACCTCACTCTAGACCCTCAGTACTAAAAGCAGGAATCAAACTCATACTAGTCTAAGAGTTTGTGTGAGATATTTCATCTCCCAAGGCTGTGGTTATATAGAATGGACATGCAGTAGAAATCACCAGCCCCTTCTATGGAAAAGCAAGTGATTTTTCTCTGCCAGCACATCCTTCAAGGCCCCATTTAAGTCATTTTTTTTCTTCATAATGTGTCTTCTAAACCCATCAATCCATAATGTTTCCTTCTGGACTGTGGGAGCACTTACTGCCAAGTCGATCTGGCCCCTGGGGCACGCTGCCTTGTAATGCAAGTGATCTTTTGATCTTTTTATGTTTCACCCAGGAGAAAGCTGACCTGTAAGTCCTTAAATCACAGGCTAGGAGAGGAGAGAGATGTTGTTTTAAGCCCTTTGATCCCCATCGATCATCTTGTCTTTCTATTGAAAACACTCTCTCATTCCAGTTAATTGGTTAGTGGAGGATGTAAGCAGGTTGATGGATGGGTTAGTTCTTTAACGGATTCTTTCTGGAATGGGTGAGTGGTGATGCAGGTTAGCTGGTAAGTACTGGGAAATGAGATTTTTATAACTGTAATATACAGCATGGGATGAACTAGACGTTTCTGCTTGCTGAAAGACAACTTTCATGCTTTAGTTCATTGTCTGTGTCTAGTCCATGTCCACAGGTAATTGTGCTGAGTCTGCTATTGACCAGAAATGAGAAGTAAGTGAGGCAGAGAGGAAGATACATGGTTCATATATTTGGGCTTCCAGATCTCTTAAGCTCTGGTTGAGGAACTTCCTCTATGGAGGAAGTTCCACTATTTAATAGCAGAATTGGGGTTCTAAGTTAAAAGAAATCCACGCCCCTCTTGGAGACCAGCATGTTTCTCATCTTCATTTGACTCTCATAAGATAATTATTTTGTTATTTGTGAATGTTTTTTGATGACTTATAGCTAGAGCTGCTTGACTAAAAGACATTCAGTTTGGGAATCTTCATCAGTTGGTAAAGCTGAGAATTTATTCCTGCTTTTGGTAACAAGGCTCACCCATTCAGAGATGATCCATCTCATATGGAAATCTTGGCCTTCTCCATTTTTTCCCCTGTCCCTTCCTGAAGCATTGACAATTCACTTCAGGCAGAATTTCTGAAATGCTTTCTCAAAAATTTGGGAGACTGAGATGGACATGTACACACTGCTCTTTTAAACACGGATAACCAACACCTATTGTCTAGCACAGGGAACTCTGCTCCATGTTAGGTGGCAGCCTGGATGGGAGGGGAATTTGGGGGAGAATGGATACATATATAGGTGTGGCTGAGTCCCTTTACTTTCCATCTAAAACTGTTACAACATTGTTAATGGTCTATATCCCAATATAAAATAAAAATTAAAAAAAAATATTTTATGTCAAAGTAGGAAGCCTCAAATAGCAAGCCTTCACTTGGAAAAAGGCAAAAGGAGCCCAAATATATAGCTTTCAGTCCACTCCCCCAACACACTCTGAGACATGAAGTGTGCTCACATCCACATGTGCCTGCACATACGCACAGCCCTACACTTTTATTGGTGTGTGTTTTCTGATTCTATGTCAGTTCCTTCAGTCTGTGTAAAGATAAATACAGATTTTACTAAACACGTCAGTACTCCTGTCTCTCGTGGATTTTCTCCCACTGATTATGAAGCTAGGCATTCTCTCTGGTGTCTTTAAGAACATCTTAGGATGTCTGCATTTCTCTGTAACACGTCTTAGTTCTCTTCGGCCTCAGTTCATGAGAAAATTAGGAGGTAGATAGAGTGTCTTAAGTGAGAGGAAAATGCAATCTGATAACCAGATTAAGGCCAGCCATGTGATTATTCTAGAAAGGAAAGCTGTTTGTATAATTCTGGTTTCTTCTTAGCATTCAGACTGTAAGCTTGTGAAATTACCATAAATATGTTTTAGTGTGGGGGCATGGCCGTGCTAGGGAAAGGGGAACCCATTCATCCAGACTAGAAAGAAGTGGTAATTCCCACTCTTTCCTTCTTTTCTCTTTGTTGTATTAATATTATTTATTGATTTTTCTTTTAATTATCTTCCTTGTGTGCTTTGGTGAAGAAGCAAGCTGTAGGGGACAGATGGGGATTAGAAATTAGGAGGCCTGCTCTCATCCTGGCTCTGCTGTAACTGACCCTGGTTTTAGAGCTTGAAGTCTCCATGTGTCTGCTGAATTTGGGGCCCTCTGTAAAAATGACGTAAAATGTGCCTTGCTGACTCCATAGTGTCATAACGGTATAAAAAGATGGTGGCTGTGAAATGTTGTGCAGACAAACCATCAAGGACCCTGCAAACGTGAACATGACCATTTTTATTAAGTTGTTTGTTTGTTTGTTTGTTTACTGTGGACCATTTTTAAAGCTTTTGTTGAATTTGACACAATATTGTTTCTGTAGTTTATGTTTTGATTTCTTGGCTGCCAGTCATATGGGATCTTAGCTCCTCAACCAGGGATCGAACCCACACCCCCTGCATTGGAAGGCCAAGTGTTAACTCTGGACAACCAGGGAAGTTCCAAACATGAGCTTATTGATGTTTTAGCTGGAAGTAGCTGCCGTCCATTTTTTTTTTTTTTTTTTTTACTGTGGACCATTTTTAAAGCTTTTGTTGAATTTGTCACAATATTGTTTCTGTGGTTTATGTTTTGATTTTTTGGCTGCCAGTCATGTGGGATCTTAGCTCCTCGACCAGGGATCGAACCCACACCCCCTGCATTGGAAGGCCAAGTGTTAACTCTGGACAATCAGGGAAGTTCCAAACATGAGCTTATTGGTGTTTTAACTGGAAGTAGCTGCTGTCCTGGGTGTCCTCCCGTGGTACAACCTGGCTTGGCATTCCTTTGCCCCGACTTGGAGACCCTGAAACTCCCTTCTGCACCCCACCTCCCCACCCAAACGAAGGCCACTTCCTTTGGCTTGTGTTGTCCTCTTAGGTGGTGTGGCCTTGAGCTCTCAGTAACCAGGCTACGTGTCTCTCCCCATAGAATTGTGTGCCTTCTTAGCTTAGGTTCCAGTCCCAAGGCAGAGATCTTTCCAGAAAGGAAAGGGGGAGCATGCCAGTGCATCATGCAAATTTACCGCAGTTTCTGGCGCGCTTTGCCTGCTCTGCTGATCCTCAGTGGGAGCCCGTGTGCTGGGTGTGTTTTCAGCGCTTGAACAGGGAAGGATGGAGCGTGGTGAAGGAGGAAGTGGTTGCCTGGTAAAATGGCAACACTGGGGACACTGGGGCAGACAAAGGGCCATCTCTTAAATTCTGACTTGCTGGGAATTCCCTGGTGGTCCAGTGGGTAGGACTCCATGCTTTCACTATTGCAAGCCTGGGTTCAATCCCTAGTCAGAGAACTATGATCCCAAAAGCTGCATGATGTGGCCAGTAAAAAAAAAAGTTCTGACTTGTTCCTTTTGTTGTTTGGTTGCTAAGTCATGTCTGATTGTTAATGCAGCTCCATGGACTGTAGTCCACCAGGCTGTTCTGTACACGGGATTTCCCAGCAAGAATACTGGAGCACATAGCCATTTCCTGCTCCCTTACTTGGTATTTATACTTTTATTATATTCAGAAAAAATAACAAACCTGATAATACAAACAAATGGAAACAAAAAGAACAGATTCTGAGAGCAGAGATTTTGATTCATGGTGTTCCACTGGTGGATTTTACAAACGAGGGCAAGTCCTTCGACATCCTAAGTTTTCTTTTCTTCAGCCTCAATGGTAATTATGTATTATGCATGCGTTGCAGATTGGCTGTAGAATTCAAAAGGAAAAGTCTGTGTGGAACTCCTGGGACAGTGCCTGCATCTTGTGGGCAAGACGTCACAGCCCCTGACTGAGTCCCCCTGTAGAACACTGCTTCATGAAAGAGTTCATTCGTGATGAAAGGATCCATGTGGAATTTTGCCCTGAAGTAGTAGGGTGTGTCTGCCACCTACCCCATGAGTTCCCTTCCATCCACAGGGTTACTCAGCTACATTAGGTGAATGGTATTTCATCTTTTATTTTCTGTGGCCTCGCAGGATCTTTTGGGTTTTCTTTAGCCGAGGAAAGTAGATCCAGTGAGCTGACCTTTGGTTTCTTTCCTTCTTCCGTCCTCTGTATGAGTTTGCCCAGATAGAAGGGTGGACTCCTATGCATTGAAAAACTTTTACGTGACAGATGGATATAATATCTTAAGTTTACTTTCCTAGTGACAACCCAGTTATACTTTCTGAATATGCACAAATCTCTATCCCACCTTCCAAATGTCCTGTTTTCTCAACTTAAAATCAGGTCTTGAAAACTGGCAAGTTAGATTGTATTTTTTAACGAGTTTTATTTACTTATTTAATTTTTGGCCATACTCTGCAGCATGTGGGATCCTAGTTCCCTGATTAGGGATCAAACCGGGGCCCCCCATTCCCCTTGCACTAGAATGCAAAGTCCCAACCACTAGACAGCCAAGGAATTCTCTAGAGTATATTTGTGTGGGTGTCGGGGTCAAACTTTTTTTCAGACGGACTGTCCCAGGAATTGTGAGATGTTTGGTCATCATAAACGCATCTTTTCTCACCTCACCCTGAGATTAAGTACTGTTTCCCACCTTCCGATTGGAGCAATGGTTTGGTGAGGTTCGGTCAGCCAAATTGTTTTGTTCATACAAGTTGAGACTGAACCTGATCCGATTCTTTTCAGGGAAAGAGATCACAAAAGAGCCTGACGGTGGAACGAGGTTAATACATCTTATTGAATCAAGTGAACTTAATTGCTAAAATGTACTCTGTTGATATGGGCTTTCCTGGTGGCTTAGTGGTAAAGAATCTGCCTGACAATGCAAGAGACATGGGTTCGATCTCTGGTCCAGGAAGATTCCCATGAAATGGAAATGACAACCCACTCCAGTATTCTTGCTTAGGAAGTCCCATGAACAGAGGAGTCTAGCAGGCTACAGTCCATGGGGCCACAAAGAGTCGGTCACAACTTAGCAACTAAACAACAGCTTCATTGATGAGATTTCTCTGGTCTAGTGGTTAAGACTCTGAATTCACATCTGGGAACAGGGATTCATCCCTGGTCAGGGAATTAAGATCCTGCATATTGCATGGCACAGCCAATATATTAAAATAAAAATTTAATAAAATGTTCTTTGTTAAAAGTATCGGTTCCCTCTCATTGAAAATTTGCCAGCCAAATAGAGCCTAGGGACAGCATCTGCTGGATCATTGAAAAAGCAAAAGAGTTCCAGAACATCTACTTGTGCTTTATTGACTATGCCAAAGCCTTTAACTGTGTGGATCACAACAAACTATGGAAAATTCTCAAAGAGATGGGAATCCCAGACCACCTTACCTGCCTCCTGAGAAATCTGTATGCAGATCAAGAAGCAACAGTTAGAACTAGACATGGAACAGCAGACTGGTTCCAAATCGGGAAAGGAGTATGTCAAGGCTGTTTATTGTCACTCTGCTTATTTAACTTATATGCAGAGTGCATCATGAGAAATGCTGGACTGGGTGAAGCACAAGCTGGAATCGAGATTGCTGAGAGAAATATCAGTCACCTCAGATATGCAGATGACACCACCTTTATGGCAGAAGAACTAGAAAGTCTCTTAGTGAAAGAGCAGAGTGAAAAAGTTAGCTTAAAACTTAAAGCATTTAGAAAAACTAAGATCATAGCATCTGGTTCCATTACTTCATGGCCAATAGGTAGGGAAACAGTGACAGACTATTTTGGGGGGCTCCAAAATCACTGTAGATGGTGATTGCAGCCATGAAATTGAGAGGCTTGCTCCTTGGAAGAAGAGTTATGACCAACCTAGACAGCGTATTAAAAAGCAGAGATATTACTTTGCCAACAAAGGTCCATCTAGTCAATGCTATGGTTTTTCCAGTAGTCATGTATGGGTGTGAGAGTTGGACTATAAAGAAAGCTAAGCACCAAAGAATTGATGCTTTTGAACTGTAGTGTTGGAGAAGACTCTTGTCAGTCCCTTGGACTGCAAGGAGATCCAACCAGTCCGTCCTAAAGGAAATCCATGCTGAATATTCATTGGAAGGACTGATGCTGAAGCTGAAACTCCAATACTTTGGCCACCTGATGTGAAGAACTGACTCCTTGGAAAAGACCCGGATTCTGGGAAAGATTGAAGGTGAGAGGAGAAGGGGACGTCAGAGGATGAGATGGTCGGATGGCATTACCAACTTAATGGGCGTGAGTTTGAGCAAGCTCTGGGAGTTGGTGATGGACAGGGAAGCCTGGTGTTCTGCAGCCCATGGTGTCACAAACAATCAGACATGATTGAGCGACTGAATGGAACCAGACCCACTCCCATAATATATATTTTAAGATATCAGGATTAGTCACAAGGTTTTTAGGAAGGAGAAACTGTTCTCAAGCAGGATACATTGTTGTTATATAGTCCCTATTACAGAGTTTAAACTGAGTTGTTTGTTTTCTAATCATCAGTTCTGGGCTTAAAGAAAAAAAGGAATGTAGAGGGGAAAAAAAAGGGTTTGTCCTTTCTTCCTAATTGAGAAAAGTCCCCTTTCTCCTCCTCGGAGATCCTGGACTTCTTGTAAGTCTGCCTAGGAACTGACTCTGTCTCTTCCCCCTTTTCTTTTAGTAGATTTACGATGCTAAGGGAAATGGGCATCGTTTTCATTCCATAACTGCTGCTTGGCTCCTAAATTGTTGAGGCAACATATTCTCTTAACCCTCAAACTGAGGGTTTCTGATCCGGTGGCAGGTAATAGTTGGAGGAGGTTGTGGCACTTCTAGGAGCCTGAACAATCATTTGTAACTTAAAAGCTTTCAAACGGTTAGAAACAAATCCAGTTACACAGAGATACAGGGAGCAAACAGTAGAAAGAGAACAATTATAATTATTACAATTAAGATAGTTTTCCTCTGTGGGGAGCTAGTTAATGTTTCACAAAGTGAGGTGACTGAGGCTTCAGGAGAATCCATAAATGTGAATCATTTTATTCATGTGTTTAGTAAAGTGAGTAACATTAGTACTTATATCTGTTATATATGTACAGCATTGGGTGTGAGTTATGGCACAAGTTCCTCCTTGTGCAACCATTAGAATATCTAAGGCTAATCTGTTTTGTAAAACCATCTTTTTAATTTGTATTTGTTCAGCATTAAGGGCTGAAAGTTAGTCAGAACATCAACTTGCAGTATAATAACATCTGATATGTAGTTCCCTGAGAGGGAACGAATATTGTAGCCAGATGATCATACCAGTGAAATACAGATCTTGCCCAAGGAGTGTTAAGGTGTGGCAGATTAATAGGTTTCTCTGGAAGCTCTGGAAATAAGAAGCTATGAATAAAATTAGACCTGGGGTGCACCTTCCTATCCAGCCAGGGAGAAGCCACACCGATAGGTAAGAGCCACATATCCAGCAGGTCCCATTTGGAGCAAACCAGCGTGACTGAGATCCGGTCCCAGTCAGTTCCTGGCCAGGCAAGAGGAGGACCTAAACTGGGTTTGGAAAACACAGGAGTGATTGCATTGTATATTTCTTGAGGCAAATATCCCAATTGTTTCCAATCATTGTAATTAAGCTGGCTAACTTCTGGGGATGGCTCTATTTGTTCACACCAGCATATAGGAGCATTAGATAGTACGTGTCCCTTTTTAGGAGTTAGCCATGTTAACTCATCCCATATTTGATAAACATCAGGTAGAAAACCACCATATCTAGACCCATTCACTTTGTTATGTACAGCAAAATAGTCATTAAGCCAAATTAAAACATAATAAAAGTTACATTATGTCCATAGTTGCATCAGTGTGTCTTAGGATTGTTAGATGTCATCAGATCAGGAACAGGAGTCACATATGATTGTTGTTGGGGAAGGTATTCTCAGTTGAAGAAAGTCCTTTCCTTGAAGTAGAGAAACTCACCATGGCAAGTCTTCAATTGATGAGGAGGGGAGTGGTCCACAGACACAGCAATCAGACTGATTGTGGATTGCAGCATAGGAATGAGTCCAGGACAGGAAGGCATTGTCTTGAGGGTCAAACGGCAGACATCAGGACTTTAGGAGTCAGCAGAAGCAAGCCCACCTAGAGTCTCAGGCCCATCTCGGTTCCTGGCTCAACAGCGACTTGATAAAAAGGCTGGGTCAGGTATTAACTTCCTGGTAATGTCTTTTGAAAAGCTGAAAGCTGAGTCACAGTTAATTTTAAGGCTTTAGGATCTCTGACAATATCTGTGCAGGGAAACAGTCTGTCATAGAGACAGTCCCTTCTTCTTAGGAGCAGGTTGAGCGCTCATTAAAGCTACAGGTAAAACTTTAAACCAACTGTCTTGTGTTGCCTGAGTTAACTTATGCAGATGTCTCTCAAAAATGTCATTAGCTTTTTTCTACCTTTCCTGATGATTGGGGTCTCCAGTAACAGTGTAAGTTATATTCTATTCCTAGAGCTTTTGACACCCCTTGAGTTACGGCAGCTTTAAAGCTGGAGCATTATTGCTCTGAACTTTAGAGTTTAAGATCCCATTTACATCATGAGAAGTCAGTACCGTAAAATTTCGCCCATTAATAAACTTGTGAGCTTTCGGTATAAGCAAAACAGTAGTAACAATTACCCTTAAGCAACATGGCCATAGCCTTTATTTTCAGTAACAAAGAAACTAAACTCTGAGCCTGTGGGCAAGCTCAAAGTTGGAGCCTACAAAAGAGCAATTTGAAGAGCTTTAAAGCCTTTTGAGTAACTAGAGACCAAACCAGTTTGTTGGTTTGGGCCTGCTGAGTCTCAGTTATAAGTTTATATAAAGACCAGGCAAATTCCCCATAACATGGAATCCAAATGTGGCAGTAGCCTGTAATGCCCAAGAATCGTTTCAGTTGTCTTGAAGTCATAGGTAGAGGATTATCTAATATAGGTTTAACTCTAGAAAACATCCTTCAAATCAATGATTGAAAAATATTTGGACTTGCCCAGACAGCCCCATTATGGTAGTGGATCAGGAGGAAAGCAGACTAGGGACCTTAGTGAGCAGAAAGTTGCCCCAATGTCCAAAAGAAAATCAACTCGTTGTAGGAAGAGGAACCCCTTCCAGGGCCCAAAACTGGGCTCTTGTCTAACACTCGGAAATGATTTGTCCGAGGAGACACATGTGCTGACAAAGCAAGAGATTTATTTTATTGGGAAAGGGCACCAGGGTGGAGAGCAGTAGGGTAAGGGAACCCAGGAGAACTGCTCTGCTACGTGGCTCGAAATGTCGGGTTTTATGGTGATGGGATTAGTTTCCGGGTGGTCTTTGACCAATCATTCTAATTCAGAGTCTTTCCTGGTGGCGCACGCATCACTCAGCCAAGATGGATGCTAGTGAGAGGGATCCTGGGAAGTGGACGGACAGGCAGTCTCCTTTAGACCTTTCCTGAACTCTTCCGGTTGGTGATGGCTTATTCTGTATTCCATATCGGGATCTCCTGTCATAAAACAACTCATGCAGATGGTTACCGTGGTGCCTGGCCAGGTGGGCGGTTTCAGTCAGTGTGCTTTCCCTAACATGGATGGAGGGACCTGGTGGGCTACAGTCCACAGGGTCGCAAAGAGTTGGACATGACTGTGTGACTTCACTTTCACTTTCTTTTCCCCTAACAGACTGATTGGCTCTCCACAGTTAAAATACCCAGGGTACCTCAAGAGTTAATAGGATGAGAGCTTGTGTGGGGACTCGTGGACACCTTCAGTCCCAATTGTCTTGAGAGTCTGACCCCTGGGGCCTACATCTAGGAAGGCAGTCTCTTCTCAGAGATGGTCCTTTGCAGACAGGACATGGAGCTGGGGTGACTTAGATGCCTGAGGGCAATCTCCCTCTTTCCACAATAATAACAAGTCCGTCCGTTTTCACCTGGGTCCCTCTGGGCATTTTTCTCAGGTTGTTTCTGAGCAGATCTAACAGCCTTTGTTGGTGCTTCAGTCTTTTGCCTGGTTCTTTTTTGCCTCTTATTTTCCTCCTTATATTCTCTACCATAATATACCATCTGAGCTAGCTGTACCAGTTTTCCTAAAGACTGATTTGGTCCAACGGCTGTTTTTGTAACTTACAGCAGGTATCTAGAGCTGACTGAGGGAGAAATCTGTCTTTTAAGTTCATTACTCCTCTGCACTTTCAAGATTGACATCAGTAAACTTGTGGAGAGATTCCTGTATTCTATACTAGGATTTTATCAGGAATTTCCTTCTCTCCTTGTTCTATGTCAGCTAACTGAGCATAGTTTAAAGTCTTAGTGTGTGTTTACTTAAGTCCTACAAGAATATATCTGGCAAAGTGGCTCTGTTATGGGAACTGTTTGGCTCCTGGTAGGAAGGAGGGCTATTTCATGTTCCTTCTTTTCCCTTGTCTCATGTTCAAGCCATTCATCTCCAAAAGTAATAGCTTCTCCCAAAACTCGAGTTCTCAAGTCATGAGTCGGCATCTTTCCCAAGACATGCATTATATCTCTCCAAGTAATGTCATAAAGTAGTCTCGTAAAGGCTTCTATATACTTTTCAATTCAGTTCAGTTGCTCAGTTGTGTCTGACTCTTTGCATCACCATGGACTGCAGCATGCCAAACCTCCCTGTCCATTACCAACTCCCAGAGTTAACTCAAACTCATGTCCATTGAGTCATTGATGCCATCCAACCATCTCATCCTCTGTCATCCCCTTCTCCTCCAACCTTCAATTTTTCCCAGCATCAGGGTCTTTTCAAATGAGTCAGTTCTTCGCATCAGGTGGCCAAAGTATTGGAGTCTCAGCTTCAACATCAGTCCTTCCAATGAATATTCAGGACTGATCTCCTTTAGGATGAACTGGTTGGATCTCCTTGCAGTCCAAGGGATACTCAAAAGTCTTCTCCAACACCACAGTTCAAAAGCATCAATTCTTTGGTGCTCAGCTTACTTTATGGTCCAACTCTCACATCCATACATGACTACTGGATAAACCATAGCCTCGACTAGATGGACCTTTGTTAGCAAAGTAATGTCTCTGCTTTTTAATATGCTGTCTAGGTTGGTCATAACTTTCCTTCCAAGGAGTAAATGTCTTTTAATTTCAGGCTGCAGTCACCATCTGCAGTGATTTTGGAGCGCCCCTCCCCCCAAATAAAATCTGCCACTGTTTCCACTGTTTCTCCATCTGTTTGCCATGAAGTGATGGGACCAGAGGCCATGATCTTCATTTTCTGAATGTTGAGCTTTAAGCCAACTATTTCACTCTCCTCTTTCACTTTCATCAAGAGGCTCTTTAGTTATATACTTTTCTGAATCTTCTAAATAGTCTCGACCACAAATGGTACTGTTTGAATTTCTACCAAGACTGAGGCAACCCCTACTGGAAGGGTGCCCTGATTCTCAGCTTATTCAGTTGGGAGCCCCAGATACAGCGGCAAAGTAAGAGAACAGGAGGCAGCTGAAGGTTTCACACCCAAATCTGCATCCTTAGGACATAAGTCTGGCATGTCTCTCAGAGAGATAAAGAGCGACCTTGTCACTTCTACTCATTTCTTTTCTATGGAACCAGTCTAGTTGTGAAATAGTTATCATAATTGAGAGACCATTTAACAGGCCAGTGCTCCCCATCTTCCAAAGGATACCATGGCCATTCAGTATCAAAGAAGAAGATCAGGCATGTCTTTTTAAATTCTGAGGATCTAATTTGTCCCAGCTTTTTTTTTTTTTTCTTTCTTTTAATACATTTTAAAGGAGTGGTTTTGGAACTGTTAGCTCCCATCTATAAGAGAGAAAAAAGCAGCATCCACAGCTGTGCTTCTTTCCAACAGAAGCATCCTTCCCTGCTCTAGCCCCCATCTAGAGTCTGTCCCTTAGCAACACCGGCATCTTGCTCGTCCCTCCCGGTTCTACCACCAAGGCAGGGTGGGGATGCACCAGGAGTAGACCTGATGGCATCCCAGACTAACTTAGTTTCATACCACCAAAACCTTTGATTTGTCCTTTTCTCTGATGCACCTGAGGTGGAGCAGAGTAGCTTTCCCGGAATGTTTCCCAAGCTATGCCTACTAGGGGAGGGATCCATCTTATGTGTGCCCATGCCCATTCTCGAGTACAGTCCTGACCTCAGTAGAAGTGGTGAATCATTGCCACATCAGTATAGCACAAGAGGTGGTGGAGGGTTGGCTAGTAAGGAAAAAGTGATTTTTGTCCTCAAGCTACTAGGAACAATCCTTCCAGTTCATTCCCATAGTTTTCACAAAAGAATATCCAAGGAGTTGAGACAAAAGCCACCAGAGAGCCTCCTCTGGTCCACTAAGAGCTAGCACTACCAGAGGAAGAAGCCCACTGTATTTCGAATCTGAACAGATGCTGCAGTTCCCGGTCTGTGTCCTCATAAACCTCACGGTCACCAGCAGTGCTTCTGTCCATATAGATAGGAGGCACAACCGTGACAAAGACTCACTTTCAGGTCGCTGGCCCCTGAGGCAGGCAGCCAAGCTAGTAACCTCTAGCCTGAGAGTCATTCCTGGACCTAGAGTTCCACCTCTCTCTGTACGGGCACCTAGGAACTTTCTAGCAAGGCTTGCCTAGTCTAGCAAGGCTAAATGCTTCCATACATGGGGTTTCTAAGTAGAAATACACAATAACAGCGTGGGTCACAAGTCTCTTGAAAGTCTATGATCCAACAGATTAAGTTAGTAGTCCTAATTCCCCACGCGATTATGAAGTGGTTGAAGAGCCCAGGAAAAGCTGACCAAGAAAGGAAAGTTCAGTCCACACGCTTCATCTGTTTCTCACTGCTCCCCTCGAAGGGATGTTGGGTGTCTCTTGGCATTGGCAGGTCGGTTAAAACCCCAGTAAAGTTCCCCCTTTTGGCGCTGCCTTCAGTCGTTACGAGGCACTGGAAACCGAAGAGCAGGGCTCAGTACTCCTTCACACAGGGTGTGTCATTCATTCACACAAGCACTCGGTAGAGTTAGTAAAGCAGAAAACGTGTGCATGGAGGAAGCAGAGAGGCTAGAGCTCTGAGTGTCCTTCCTTTGTCCTGAAGATCCCAGACAAGCACTCAAGATGATAGCTTACTGTGAATGATGTCTGATCTGTGATCTCCAAAGAAAAAGATCTAGCTTCAGAACCAGGGACCAGGCTTGATCACTTAAGAGCTTTTGTGTAGCAGAGTTCTATTAAAGTAGGAAAAGGGACAGAGAAAGCATGTGACATAGACCTCAGAAGAGGGACGGAGAGCACCCCCCTCGCTGGTGTTAGCAAATGAGTTATATACTTTTTAATTAATTATTACAATAAATCAAAAGAATGTCTCAAGTTTGTGAAAATTTTACCAGACCCACTCCCACAATTTATATTTGGGGATAACAGAATTAAAACTTAACAATAGAAATATCTTACCAGACCCATTCCCATAATATACATTTTAAGATATCAGGATTAGTCAGAAGGTTTTCAGGAAGGAGAAACTGTCCTCAAGCAGGATACATTGTTGTAGTATAATCCCTAGCTCAGTTCAGTTCAGTCACTCAGTCATGTC
>SJYC01143353.1:0-59201 GCA_006408675.1 Madoqua kirkii
GATGTTGGCAATTTGATCTCTGGTTCCTCTGCCTTTTCTAAGACCAGCTTGAGTATCTGGAAGTTCACGGTTCACGTATTGCTGAAGCCTGGCTTGGAGACTTTTGAGCATTACTAGCGTGTGAATTGAGTGCAATTGTGTGGTAGCTTGAGCATTCTTTGGCATTGCCTTTCTTTGGGATTGGAATGAAAACTGACCTTTTCCAGTCCTGTGGCCACTGCTGAGTTTTCCAAATTTGCTGGCATATTGAGTGCAGCACTTTCACAGCATCATCTTTCAGGGTTTGAAATAGCTGAACTGGAATTCCAATACCTCTACTAGCTTTGTTCGTAGCCATGCTTTCTCAGGCCTACTTGACTTCACATTCCAGGATGTCTGGCTCTAGGTGAGTGATCACACCATCGTGATTATCTAGGTCATGAGGCTCTTTTTTATACAGTTCTTCTCTGTATTCTTGCCACCTCTTCTTAATATCTTCTGCTTAATATCTTCTGCTTTCTGTCCTTTATTGAGCCCATCTTTGCATGAAATGTTTCCTTCATATCTCTAATTTTCTTGAACAGATCTCTAGTCTTTCCCATTTTGTTGTTTGCTTCTATTTCTCTGCATTGATCACTGAGGAAGGCTTTCTTATCTCTTCTTGCTGTTCTTTGGAACTCTGCATTCAGATGCTTATATCTTTCCTTTTCTCCTTTGCTTTTTGCATCTCTTCTTTTTACAGCTATTTGTAAGACCTCCTCAGACAGCCATTTTGCGTTTTTGCATTTCTTTTCCATGGGAATGGTCCTAATCCCTTTCTCCTGTACAGTGTCACCAACCTCCATCCATAGTTCTTCAGATACTCTATCAGATTTAGTCCCTTAAATCTATTTCTCACTTCCACTGTATAATCATAAGGAATTTGATTTAGGTTACACCTGAATGGTCTGTTGGTTTTCCCTACTTTCTTCAATTTAAGTCTGAATTTGGCAAGAAGGAGTTCGTGATCTGAGCCACAGTCAGCTCCCAGTCCTGTTTTTGCTGACTGTACAGAGTTTAAACTTTGTTGTGTAATCATCAATTCTAGGTTTAAAGAAAAAAAGTTTTGTGTGACTAAGGAATATAGAGGGGAAAAAAAGCCTTTGTCTTTTCCTCTTCCTTGAAAATTCCAGACCCGTATTTCCTCCTTGAGAATCCCAAACCCTTTCTCCTCGGAACCCTGTACTTCGTAACAGTCTGCCTAGGAATTGACTTTCTCAGTACTTAAGCTGGCTTCAGTGACATATGATCACTTAGTCCCAAAGGACAGAAAATTCCTGTAGAAACCTTTGTCCTGGTGTCAGAGTTCTGCATCTGTGGGTCACAAGCCCTGTTTCAGTGTGTGGCTGTCATGAGAGGCAAGAGGAGGTGGGATGATGGCCAGAACAGGGGAGAGGGGGTGCTTTGGATATTTTTCTCGTTTTGCTTTCCTCTCACTTTGGTACCTGGCGTTTAGAATTTTTTGCACTGCTTCCAGAGGCAAAAACTGCCTTTTACTTGAATCTTTGCTTTAAAAACTAAGCTTTCGCTAGCCAGGCTGTCTCCTTATCCAACAGAGAGAAAGCAGTAGCCTGAGTGGGAAGGTGTGGTTCCCGTCTTCCCAGAACTGGGTACACAGAGAAACCTGGATACCATCCTGGATCCCACGGGGTCCAGATACTTGGAAAAGACATGAGATTCGTTTTGAAGGGCTATTATTATATGGGGGCAATTTGATATAGAGCCACCCCAGTGTGTGAATACATCAGAGTGAGATGGTCAGATACAGTTAATCAGGAAGTTGCTTAGAGGAGTAATTGAATCTAGTATCTCAGCTATAGACTCCAAGGCACTTAGAGGGGAACGGACCTCAGTGCTGGTCCCCTTATTTTACGGATGGTCATAGCCGAGAGGGAATAATTTGCTCAAAGTCACTTAGCAAGTTGGTCATCAAATTAAAGATAGAAACTAAGTAAGTTTCTGTACTTGAGCAAAGAGCATTTACATGGAAGAGGAGAGGTTGGTGAGCAGAGGAAATACTGATTCTTTTGCAGAGGAAGAGATGAGGTAGAAGGCCAGGGAAGAGGCTTTTGACTGTGGTCTGCATTCTTTGGGAAAGCAGATGGAGAATAGAATCTGGGTTTTCTGACACCCAGTGAGTGATACTATTGTCTCCGTGACCCTGGAATGTCTAATTTACTCAATGGACGGTTTCTGTATTCCTGCTACTATCAAGACAAAGCTGTTTTTCTTTTCCTCCTGTCACTGTGATTTTAATCTCCAAAATTGTGTTGTTGTTGTTTTTTTAATGTATGATTTGTATTGGAGGTGGCTCAGTGGTAAAGAAGCCACTTGCCCTTGGAGGAGATATGGGTTTGATCCCTGGGTCACGATGATCCCATGGAGAAGGAAAAGGCAACCTGCTTCAGTATTCTTGCCTGGGAAATTCCACAGACAGAGGAGCCTGGAAGCTGCAGTCCATGGAGTTGAAGAGGCGGATATGATTTCGTGACTAAATAACAATAAGAATAGCTGTGTAATTGATTTACAATGTTGTGTTAGTTCAGATGCATAGCAAAGTGAATCAGTTATTTATATACATATACCCACACTTTTAGATTCCTTCCCCATATAGGTCATAACAGCATTGAGTAGCATTCTCTGTGCTGTATAGTAGGTCCTTATTAGTTACCTATTATATATATAGTAGTGTTTATATGTCCCAATCTCCCAGTTTATCCCTTTTCTTCTCCCTGTACCCCCAGGTAACCATAAGAATCATAAAAAGATACCCAGATAGAAATGTAAAAAGTGAAACTTCAAAGATCGCCAAGAGGGAGAAGTTTTCAGCAAATGCGGAAATATCTATACTGTCTGGTTGGAGGAATATTCAGATTTCTCTATTTTGTGTAGTTCAACAACTAAGGAGAACCTTCTGTGTTGGTCAGAGCTCTCTACTCAGTGCTCTGTGGTGACCTAAATGGGAAGGAAATCCTAACAGGGGATGTATGTATAACTGACTCACTTTGAATGTAACATAGCATTGTAAAGCAACTACAATAAAAATTAATTTTAAAAAGTTCCTTGAACTGAAACCAGAGTGTCATTTTAAGTCTGAGCTGTCACAGTTTGCTTTTCGTTCACTCCTGTGTCCAGACTTGTGCTGACTTTTGCAGGGAGGATGAAAGACATTATTAAATACATTCCTTGCCCTCCTGAATTATGTGACAATGTATGTGTGAGCGCCCAGTCACCCAGTTGTGTCTGACTCTTTGTGACTCATGTCTGACTCTGTATGAAGTCCCCCAGGCTCCTCTTTCCATGGAGTTCTCCAGGCAGGAATACTGGAGTGGGTTGCCATTGCCTTCTCCAGAAGATCTTCCTGATCCAGGGATGGAACCCATGTCTGCTGTGTCTCTTACATTGCCGGTGGATTCTTAGCCTGCTGAGCCACCAGGGAATGCCCGCTAGTACAAAGCTGAAATTAGTAGAGCTAGAGATAGCAGGAGAGGCACACTGACGGAGGGTAGAGATGGAGGCCTGAGTCCTTGACTCCTGGTTTTACAGACAGAGCTTGATTTTCCCCTCTCCTGCCTCACTTGCTTTCCCAGGAATCCATAAAGTGTCAGGAACCAGCTCCTGCACAAGACATCCTCTTAGAACAATCTTAGGAATGTGGTAATGAAATCCATTTTCTTACAGTCGGAGACTCCATCCTTTGGTGTGTTCCAGCTTGTCTATTCAGAACTAACTTGGCACAGTGATCGCGAGAAGAATGACCGTCTTCATACTTCTTGGGGGGAACTCTTGGCAAACCAGGCTGATATGGACAGGCAATAATTAAATTGCCCTGGATAGTGTCTAATATAATTGAGACCAAGAACTTGTGAAAAAGCACCCCACAAAAAGAGCTGTCTCTCATAGGTAGTCCTTGGAGACTTGGAGCTCTTTCTTTACGGTATTATAAGACCTAATATCTTAATTAAAATGAGAAAATATTGAGGGGAAAAACTAGAAGCAGACAAATAATTTGCAAAAAATAAAACACCCTTTTCTGCCTAGAGGCTTTGAAAGGCAAAATTTTATGGGCTTGATTTCTCAGTTTGAAAGACAAGGACATGGAAATATTTTATATGGAAATGAATGAATTATTTTACCTTTTCTGTTCAAAAATGAGATTTTTAAAACTTCATTTATGTTTTTCTAAAGACTGATGAGGAAGAGACAATTCAGAAAATGCTAAAAGCCTAACATGCAGGTGGTTTCATGGTTTTAATCAGCTTTTGTGTTTTGTGCTTTCAGATCATTGGTATTAGTAGTAGTTGTCTAGATGCTAAGTCATGTCTGGCTCTTTTGCGGCCCCATGGACTGCAGCCCACCAGGCTTCTCTGACCATGGGGTTTCTCATGCAAGAATACTGGAGTGGATGCCGTTTCCTTCTCCAGGGGATTATCAGAGAGTATTGCAGTCACAGATAAGTGTGCTCTTCATCTCTCTCCTCTCTGACTGATGAGGAAGAGACAATTCAGAAAATGCTAAAAGCCTAACATGCAGGTGGTTTCATGGTTTTAATCAGCTTTTGTGTTTTGTGCTTTCAGATCATTGGTATTAGTAGTAGTTGTCTAGATGCTAAGTCATGTCTGGCTCTTTTGCGGCCCCATGGACTGCAGCCCACCAGGCTTCTCTGACCATGGGGTTTCTCATGCAAGAATACTGGAGTGGATGCCGTTTCCTTCTCCAGGGGATTATCAGAGAGTATTGCAGTCACAGATAAGTGTGCTCTTCATCTGTCTCCTCTCTGTTTGCCTAGAACCTTGAACTTCTTGAAGGGCTCTTACCTCTAACCTCATTGCTGTCTTCACTGTCCACTCTAAGGTTAAGGACCCTTTACTCCACGTGTACTCTTTTTTTTTTTTTTTTAACTTTTTGGCCACACCCTATGCGATGTAGGATTTGGAATCTTAGTTCCGCTATGTGAGACTGAACCCACACCCTGTGCGTTGGAAGGCAGAGTCTTATCCATTGAACTTCCAGGGAAGCCCCTACATTTCCTCTTTGTTCAGGAGTATCTTGGATATTTTCGGCCTTGATTGTTGTTGATACCTGGGATGGATGTAGAAGAGCATCACTAAGGAACATGCCTGACAGCCATCAGCCACTTTGTGTGGCTTTTTTTTTTTTGGCATTGTTTTTACAGGAGATTGTAATATTCCTGATAATTCTGGAAGTATGTTATCCAATTGTATCATGACTTTCCACCTATGAATTAAAAAAAAGTGGTCTCACAGTATAGGGAGGGTGGTGGCATATATTGGTGTATCAAAAAGGAAGCACAAAACAGTTTTTCGTGATCATTCTGTCTGTGGAGGCCTCTTTCCACCAGGCATGCCCTATCGTATTGCTTGCCTCCTTTTGGCTTTTTTTCTTGATATTTATTTTTATTTATTTGGCTGCACTGGGTCTTGTTGTGGCATGTGAACTCTTTAGTTGTAGTATGTGGTGTCTCTTTCTCTGACCAGGGATGGAATCTAGGCCCTCAGCATAGCAAGTGCAGGGTTTTAGCCACTGGACCACCAGAGGAGTCCCCTTGTACTTTTTATCATTTCTGAAATTATCTTGTGTGTGTTTACATATGTAATATATATTTTATGCATGTAATTAGTATAAATATTAGATATTGATGTATATTATTTAAATGCTCATATTTTAATATTTTTATATATATACATATACCTAAAATTTATTGCTGCCATCTCCTTTAGAATGTACAGGAACTTTATTTCTAGCACATGGCAAATGCTTATTGACTGGTTTTTTTCTTTTTCGAATATAATGAATGCATCCTTTGTATGGAACCAATGTGTAATGGTATGAATATCGAGCACTAGACTCTTAAAATGATTGAGGCACAAATAATTAGATGGTTGGTAAGTTCATTTTAGTTCAGTTAAGGAAGTTCTTACTGAAGCCCAGAATAATGGTTTCATTTATTCCAGGTCTAACATTTTTCAAGATGGTATAGCAATTTTCTGGGGACTTTATAATAACTGGTCACAGTCTCTTTTCAGTGATCCCGTATCTCTGAAATTACAGTTCTTTTCCCATCCAGAATTAATTGATGCAGTACATTCTGTTGAATGACTACTCTGTACCAGCTCCTAGAGATGGAAAACCTTGTCCTGTAGGTTCTTACCATCGAAGGGGAGAGGAACATTAGCTGGTGTGGTACAGGCAGAGTGCAGAGAGAGGAGCGAATTCCAGATTTCTGGGAGAGACAGCCAAGGCAGAGTTACAGTTTTGAGGAAGAAACTTCTAAGATCCTGTAGATGTCAGAATTAGCAGTTAGAGAAGGGTGGCTGTGTGAGTGAGATGTGGAGGGTTGGTGGGGAAGAGGAGAAAAGTGGTTCCAGGTAGAGGAGTCATGTTACTGTGAGGATATGGAGCACATGGGAGAATACACATGGCTTTATGTGGAAGGAGCATGGATTTTTGAGATAGTGATGAGTGTACAGTGTAGCTGGGAATGTGGGTAGGAGCCAAGATGGGAAGAGACTTACAAAGTGATCTAGTGTGTCTGGAGGACGGTGGAAATCGCTGGATGTTTTTGTTGTTCTTTTTATATTTGGCTGTGCTGGATCTTTGCTGCAGTACCTGGGCTTAGTTGCCCCTCACTCAGTGTGTGGGATCTTAGTTCCCCAACCAGGGATCAAACCCCTGTCCTCTGCATTGAAAGGCACATTCTTAACGCCACTAGGGAAGTCCCAAGTGGCTGGTTTCAACCAAAGGAGGAACATGGGCAGAAGTTTAAGGCACATGGATGGTTGATACACTTATAAGTTAGGACCAACCCTCCATCCTGTCCATCCTACAAGTGGTTATCTGTTTCTGAAGTTGCAGCAGAGGAGGAGGTAGGAACGGGTCAGGGCAAAGCCATCCCTAGAGATGTAAAGAGGTCGCCTCAGTGCACAGCTTGCTCTGTGTATGCATGTTCAGTCGCTCAGTCATGTCTAATTCTTTGTGACCTCATGGATTGTAGCCCACCAGGCTCCTCTGTCCATGCAATTTTGCAGGCAAGAATACTGGACTATGGTCGCCATTCCTTTCTCCAGGGCATCTTCCTGACCCAGGGATGGAACCCACATCTCCTGCATTGGCAGGCGATTTGTTTACCACTGAGCCAAAAGAGGTCCCTTCAAAGTGCACAGTTCATTATATGGCAGAATAATTGGTAAAATAACACTTTATAAAGAATCAAGGCAAAAGATGTTCTCATCTCCCATCACACCTTTTTTTTTTTTTTGCTCCTTTCCTCTGCCTCATTTTCCCACCTTAGAACAACAAGGTCACGCTCTTCCGCCAGCTGCAGCAGATGACGTACAAGCTGATAGAGTGGCGGTCCCAGATCCTGTCTGGCACCCTCCCCAAGGATGAACTGGCAGAACTCAAGAAGAAGGTCACAGCCAAGATTGATCATGGGAACAGGTAAATCAGGGATGACACCTGTCTCACTGAGAACTTGGAAAAACCCAGTCACATTCAGACAGAGGACACACCTCCCCAGGGGCTTGTGATCTTGGAGTCACCAAAGAATAGTGCTTACTGCTTTCTTTCAGCTCTGGGAAACATTTAATTGTGTAGAAGAAACTTTGCCAGTGCCCTTCATGAGCCAGCACAGGCCCTGTGCTGGACCTCTGGTCTCAAGGAGATGACAGACGAGCAGGGCATCAGGGGTTTGAATGGAAGCAATTCCACTGCCAGACAAACTCAGAAGCTCTGAGCATTAGAAACTGACAATTTCTGGGACCTGAGATAATCTCTATCTTTATTCTTTTTTAAATTTTATGTTGGAGTATAGTTGATTTTCAATATTGTGTTCATTTCAGGTGTACAGCAAAGTGACTTAGTTATACTTATACCTGTATCTTTTCTTTTTCAGATTCTTTTCCCATACAGATTATTACAGAATATTTAGTAGAGTTCTCTGTGCTATATAATAGATCCTTGTTGATGATCCATTTTATATATAGTAGTTACATATGTTAATGAAAGTGAAAGTGAAGTCGCTCAGTCGTGTCCAACTCTTTGTGACCCCATGGACTGTAGCCCACCAGGCTCCTCCGTCCTTGGGATTCTCCAGGCAAGAATACTGAAGTGGGTTGCCATTTCCTTCTCCAGGGGAACTTCCCGACCCAGGGATCAAACCCAGGTCTCCCGCATCGCGGGCAGACGCTTTAACCTCTGAGCCACCAGGGAAGCCCATACATATGTTAACACAACAGTGTAAAGCAAATGTACTCCAATAAAAAAAAAATACCAGACTCCTAATTTATCCTTCCTTCCCTCTCTGTTTATTCTAACAGTGGATTCTGTTTTTACATTTTTTTTTAATTGGAGTACATTTGCTTTACACTGTTGTGTTAATATCTGCTGTACAGAGAAGTGAATCGGCTGTATGTATCCATATGTCCTCTCCCTCTTGTACTCCCCTTACTCCCATCCACCCCTCTAGGCCATCACAGACCTCTGACAGTAGATTTAAAATCAGCAGCTTCATGTTCTCTCTTTCTCTTTGTCTTCCCCTAAGTGGGACTATTGTTTATGGTGTGTGCAAACCAGATTTGCCAGAATAGTAAAGCATGTTTTTAGCTTCTATTATGTCCTTAATAACCTCTATAACCTCTTAATTAAGCTTCTCATTGGCCCCGGCATATACATACTGCCCTTTGGAAAATGAAAGATTCAGTTAATTCATCAAAATTGATTGTGACCTGGGATTCAGCCCTCCTGCCCAGCTCTTTCTAAAACACTGGATAGTTTCTCAGTTTTTGTTGCTGATTCATTTGACATGTAGTTTCCGTTTCTGTTGTTGTTTAGTTGCTAAGTCATGTCTGACTCTGCAACCCCGTGGGCTGCAGCACACCAGGCTTTCCCGTCCTTCCCTGTCTCCTGGAGTTTGCTGAAATTCATGTCCACTTAGTCGATGCCATCAAATCATCTCATTCTTTCTCACCCCCTTCTCCTTCTGTCCTCAGTCTTTCCCAGCATCAGGGTCTCTTCCAGTGAGTCAGTTCTTCACATCAGGTGGCCAAAGTATTGGAGCTTCAGTTTCAGCATCAGTCATTCTAAAATATAGCAGTCCTTCCAATATTCGGGATTGATTTCCTTTCAGATTGACTGGTTTGATCCCCTTGCAGTCCAAAGGACTCTCAAGAGTCTTCTCCAACACCACAGTTTGAAAGCAGTGCTGGGAGATTCTTAAACAGCTAGGACGGGATAAGCGGCTCCCTCTGGCACATATGCTGCCAGTGTATTTTTGAGTCTTGGCACAGTGTGGCATCAGCTTGGGGGCCCCTGGTCTCTGCTACAAGATGGTAACATCCCACAAACAGCAGGACATGCCTGCCTTCTATTTCAGCCCTTGGAAGCAACTCGAGAAATTAAGCTGCTCCATCGATGCATCCATGATTCAGTCTCTGAGAGGCCAACATGGGCCGTCATTCATGATCCTGGGTGGCCTGTGGGTCTGGCTCCCATGACAAGGGACCTGCCAGATTGAATCAGTTGATGGAGAAGCCATAAACCAGGACAGAGGGAAATTAGGCATTTTTGCTTTCTTCCCAAAGACTTAGCACATGGCTTGACACTATTATGGCAGAGTTTTCTTGCTGTTTGGCCATCCCTACTCCTAGATTGCTTGTGCCAGGAATGCTCTCTGGGAATTCAGACTGCAGTATTGTGTTTCAACCACAATCCCCAACTTCTTAGAACCAAGAACAGCTTTTTCTGCTTTGGTGTTGGGCATAAAAGCCTTGGTGGGTGGTGCCAGGCAGGGAGCCTATGGCCCTCACTATTGCCATGCAGCACCCAGCGCTACGTTTACTTAACACAGCCAGAAGTTTCCTGTGCTAGTTGCTGCAGTCAAAACTAACATTCATTGAAAGCATGATATATGCTAGATATTAGGTGCTTATTGTGCATTATCTCATTAAATTCCCCTGTAATCCTGACAGGGTGTCTTTACACATGAGGAACCCAAGGCTTTGCAAAATTAAGTAGATTACTCAGGGACTTCCCTGGTTGTCCAGTGGTAAAGAATCTGCCTTCCAGTGCAGGGGACTTGGTTTCAATCCCTGGTTGGAGAACTAAGCTCACAAGCCACAACTAAAGAGAAAGCTGCACACTGCAACAAAAGATCCTGTGTTCTGCAACCAAGACCCAGCACAGCCAAATAGTTTTTTGTTGTTGTTGCTGTTTTTTAAATGTAGATTACCCTAAATCACCTTGCTAGCAAGTGTTAAAACCAGGATGTAAATTTTGGTTCAGCTGACACCAAAGTCCGTGTTGAGATAGATTTTGTGATACCAATGCCAGGACTTACTTCCTTGGTCTCCTTTAAGATAATTTTGAATGAAGTACTGTCCCTCATGCCTGTGCTTTTAAGGAAATCAGGACAAGTCCCCCAATATTTGAGCATTTGTCTTTCATAGAAGTTCCCATAGCAAACTACAGATGATTAGGGGGAAAGAAGCATTGGTTAGAGTATTTTGGTTAGAATAAGTGCCAATTTTGCATTTTCCATTGAGGTTCTTGGGACCAGATTACTTTGCATATTATTTACAAGTTTGGGTAGCATTATCCTAAATTTTTTAGTTTTTGTTTGGAAAGAAGGCTGAAATTGAAAGGAGAAAATTCAGTGAGTTCTCGTCTTAACTGTCCAGCACCCAGCCTTTCATCCGAACCCTCTGGGTTCTTCCGTGAAAACTCTTATTTTCTGTTTATGACCGTGCTGGGTCTTTGTAGCTGAACACAGGCTTTCTTTAGTTGTGGCGAATAGGGGCGGCCCTCTGGTTGCAGCGTTCGGGCTTCTCATTGGAGTGTCATCTCTTATTGCAGAGCAGTGACTCCAGGCATGTGGGCTCAGTATTTGCAGCTCTAGACGTGAGGTTCAGTAGTTGTGGCGCATGGGCCTGATTGCCCCAGGCTTTATGTGGAATCTTCCCAGACCAGAGATCAAACCCGAGACCCCTGCATTGGGAGGCAGATTCTTAACCACTGGACCACCAGGGTTGTCCCTGCATGAAGATTCTTCAGAAAAGAGTCTGCTCCTGGTGAGGAGAACCAGCTGACTACTCCTTTGTTTCCAGAATGCTGGGGTTGGATCTGGTCGTGCGGATGACAATGGGAACATTTTGGACCCAGATGAAACCAGCACCATTGCCCTCTTCAAGGCCCATGAAATAGCCTCAAAGAGGATTGAGGAAAAAATCCAAGAGGAGAAGGTGAGCTTCCTGAAATGTGCAGACCTTGACCATGGAGGTTCCATTTTTGCTTTTGCTTTTTTGTTTGTTATTTTGCTCTTTTTTGTTTGTTTTTAACGAAGGAAAGGGAGTCATTGACGGCAGAGGTGGCAATGTTGTTGAGAAGAAATACCCATTTTCTCATTTTGGAAACAAAATATAACAAAAAGAACAAGGCAGCAGTATATGTTCTGACCTGGAAAGACTGCGAAGATGTATATTATGTGGAAAAGAGCAGAATGCAAGAACCATGTGTATAAAATAACTGTTATATGTATTTCAAAAAAGAATATACACCTGTGTTTGATTCTGTGTAGACTAACTCTGTAGTGATAGACAAGAAATTGACCATTACTGGATGCCTCTTGAGTAGAACTGGGTGGGAGAGAACCCTTTTGACTGTTTAAACTTTAGAATTTAGTCCATAGATTATGATTTCTAAAGGAAATTAATATTTACAAATGAAGTTTTTGAGAGATTTTAAAAATTGTAACTGGACAATAAATAAAAATTTGAAAGGTACAGAAAAAGAAAAGAGTCACCTACATTATGCCTGCCCAACCATACTGATGTTTTGGTGTATGTTCTCACAGTCTTTCTGTTCTAATGAGTAAAGAGTACTATTTATTTTCTCTAATTTGTAGGTTTTATTTTTTTTGGTACAGTTGTAATGACATTTCATTGTGTTTCTGGATCTATTGGCTAACTGTGGCTGAGGATAGATGTGTCCAGTGGAGTCTTGTTTACAATGAGAGTCATTCTCCCAAAGAATGATAATGAATCATGAATTTTATGCTTTTGAGGTTTCCCTAGAAGCCATTGTGAGAGAGATGAGAATTTCTCAAAGCCATTAAAACCATGAGTTATTATAAACTTTAGATATATGCTCTTTAGACGCATTTATTGAACTATATGGGTTCAAGGCCTTTCACAAGACCTTCATTAAAATAATAATTCTATTTTGCTCACTCGATTACTTGTCTCTTTACGTTTACTTTCTTACTAAGTGCTTGTTTTAAGTGGTACTGGGTTGGCCAAAAAGTCCGTTTGTGTTTTTCTGTCTTCCTTACAGAAAAACCTGAACGAATGTTTTAGTCAACCCGATAATTATATCTGGCCCCGGTTTGGAGGCCAGTGTCTTTGCCAGTGTTTCTCATTTGCTGAAACCAAGATGACTTTCTCTGCTGTCCTCTGTGCTCAGTCCATTCTACAGAACCTGGATCTGCGGGGCCAGTCCATCTTCAGTGCCGTCCACACCTATGGCCTCTTTGTGAACTTCAAGAACTTTGTCTGCAACATCGGGGAAGATGCAGAGTTGTTCATGGCCCTCTATGACCCGGACCAATCCAAGTTCATCAGGTAGTGGAGACTCAGGTCGTCTGCCATCAATCTTGTGAAAATACCCAGCCTTCACCTACCCGCCTCCCGGAGGATTTCTTTGCTGAGTTTGAGAAGGAAAGATGGAGAAGAAGGGGAGGATTTCAAGGCAGTGGAAAATAAACCCCATTGGGCTGCTGTGCTTTTCTGAGTGACCACTGAAACAGTGTAGTAATAGTTCATATCTTCACCAGGTCTTAGAAATCACATAAAACTCATCAGAATAAAGAAGTTGTGGTACATATATACAATGGAATATTACTCAGCCATAAGAAGAAATGCATTTGAGTCAGTTCTAGTGAGGTGGATGAACCGAGAGCCTGTTACATGAAGTGAGGTAAATCAGAGACAGATAAATATCATGTTAATGCATAGATATGGAATCTAGAAAGATGGTGCAGATGAACCTATTTGCAGGGCAGCAGTGGAGACGCAGACAGAGAACAGACGTGTGGACACAGCGGGGGCAGGAGAGGGTGGGGCAAAGGAGAGAGTAGCATGGAAACGTGTATATTACCATGTGTAAAATAAATAGCCAGTGCTATTTGCTGTCTGAGGCGGGGAGCTCAAACCTAGTGCTCTGTAACAGCCTGGATGGGGGGGGAGGTTGGAGGGAGGTTCAAGAAGGAGGGGACATATGTATACCTACGGCTGATTCATGTTGACACACGGTAGAAACCAACACAATCTTATAAAGCACTTATCCTCCAATTAAAAATAATTAAATAAAACTCATCAGACCATGGCGACAGGGATGAAGGAATTCAAAGAACTATAGGAGAGGGACGAGGGAGGGATGACCCAGCAGAACACTGAGGGCTTTCAGGCTGTGGAACCGGCATGTATGATGCTCTCACAGAGGGTGTGTGTCCTTTCACATTTTTCCATACCCACGGAGTATCCAACACCAAGAGTGACCCCTAACGTAAACCATAGACTCTGGTAGTAATGATGTCTCAGGGTAGGTTCAGTGATTATAACAGTGAATCTACCACTCTGCTAGGGGTTGTTGATAAAGGAGGAGGCTGGGCATGGAGTGCTAATGTTGTGTTGTTAGTCGCTCAGTCGTGTTCGACTCTGTGACCCCATGGACTGTAGCCCGCCAGACTCTTCTGTCCATAGAATTCTCCAAGTAAGAACGCTAGAGTGGGTGGCCATTCCTTTCTCCAAGGGATCTTCCCATTTCAGGGATCAAAGCTGGGTCTTCTGCATTGTAGGCAGATTCTTTACTGCCTAACCTACCAGGAAGCCTGGCAATGGAGTGGGGCATAGGAAAGTGTACCTTCCTCTCAACTGGCTATGAATCTGAACTGCTCTTAAAAAGTAATGGTTATAAAATTTCAAAGACTTTAAGGAATAATAATAGACTTTGTTCAACCTACAGTCATCTGCTGCTGAACAGCTAAAAAAGCATATTTATTATTGAGAAGATGGTTAAAATTGTTTGTTTCTAAAATAAAAATCTTATAGGAGTGTGTTGATGTGGATTCCAGGGCATGGACTTGGAACAATTCTTATAAAATTATATTCCTGATTCAGCAACGCTGAAATTCACACAGAGGATTGAGATGAAAGAAAGACTCCAGATAGAATCTGGTAGAATGTACTGTGTCTGTGCCCGTCTTGAGTAGTGCTTGTCATGGGGCTGTACTCGGTGCGCCTCTAAGAACTGGGCTGCAGCCAGAACACCAGAGAATGGTCATTGGTGTAGTCTCAGTTCTGCCTGAATTTCACTGAGCTCTTCTGGACCGCCTTTGGACCCTGTTTAGCCTGTACTGAGAGCAGCTTCCTCTCCACTCAGGTGCTCACCAAGAATATTTTTCTTTCCCTTCACCAGTGAAAACTACCTAATTCGCTGGGGCAGTAATGGAATGCCCAAGGAAATCGAGAAGCTCAATAACCTTCAAGCGGTCTTTACTGTAAGTCCTATCTATGTTTAACCCTTTCCTTAGGTTATGATGTTTGCGAGTACATGTGGTAAGTATATAGAAAACTTAAAAACTGAAAACATGAAAATAACAATTCTCATAATCCCTCTAGTAGGAATAATCGGCTCATTTATTCACCAAATATTTATTGAGCACCTCTTGGAGACCAGGCACTGGTCTAGGCATTTGACATACATCAGTGAACACATCAGATAAGAATGTCCTGATTCTCGAGAGATTTTTTTTGTCCCAAAGGAGCAGACAGTAATAAGCAGTCATCAGGTAGATGAGTACTTTGTTCAGAATGTTACAGGTTTGAGTGCTTTGGCAGAATTGGGAGTTTCTGGGCTGGGGGAGGCATGCTGTCCTCAATAGGTAAGTTAGGAGGAGCTTTGGAGTAAGAACTTCCAGTTGAAGAGAGAGTAAGCTGCGCAGATAGAGGAGTCTTCCAGGCCAAAGTTGTTGCCTGGGCAAAGACCAGGCTAGACTTTTCTGTTCCTTGTATTTTAATCAACTTTTCCCTCTGTTCTTCCATTTCCCCAAGGCAGGAGGTGTGCTGCTGTATATGGATTGAGAGCCAGGAAATGTATTGAGCTATAGCTTGCAATCTGCTGACTCTTTCTCATAGGCTAGGAACTCTCTTGGGATTCTTGCAACTTTTTGACATCAGTGCTTGAAAAGCCCTGGGGCTGCTGCCAAGTGCTCTGAGCAGTGGGTGGGTTTCCCAGCTCCCATTAAGCCTAAAAGAGATACTGACACCCCTTTCTTCCTTTTTCCCTTAAGCCACCCCCATATTTTGTCTGCTTATTCTTAGTCCTTCTTACAGCAAAGAAAACAAGAGTCTAAGATTTAAGTATCAAAGGAAGTGATAGGAGCGATGGTCTGCGTGTTACCAGGTTCAAGCTTGCTCTGCTTGCCACTGGACAGGCCAGTAAGTCAGGAGACAAGGGGGTGAGGCAATGAATAACTTTATTCGGAAAGGCAGCTGACCAAGAAGATGGCAGACTGGTGTCTCAAAATAACCGTTTTATCAGGGTCTGGATGTCAGTTTCTTTTATAGAACAGGGAAAGAGAGGAGGGGAAGAAGTCCGTAAGTCTTTCAAATATCTCCTGGAATGGCCAGCCTCTGGGAGGGAATGTATTCATTTCTTCTGTCTTGAAGCCATTCACAGGTGGACAGGATCTGGATGTTTCTGTAAACAAAGGCACTATGGTTTAACCTTCAGGCAGAGGGGCAGGTATCCCCGAGGCAGGCCAGTATGTATAGACAGTATCCTTTTAGTGAACAAAAGCTATGGGAAGCAAAGATTAAAGTAAACAGATCCAAGGTGCAATCAGATTTTGTTCTTCCCTATAACACCAGCACAGGCTTATTCTTCCTCCTTCTCTTCCAACTTTTTGTTGTTCATTCCATCCATTAAAACTCTACCCCTAGGACAAGAGTGGTCTGCTTCTATCCCTGCACTGACCCATCCATACCTTTACCACCTAGTAAGTGTGGACAAGAAGGAGTCTAGAACTCTTCCCCAAAACAGTATTTCCTCAATTCTGAGATATGTGTTTTTTTCCCCCTGAAATAAAAAGAGATATATCAGTCAATAGGTACATTATTAAAAAACAATTTAAATATTATTAAGTTGTTGGTCCATCTTTTAATTAACACTGTTTAGAATAGCTGCGATTCACCCTCCCTCCCCCTGTCAATTAGACTCTTCCTATATGCAAATTCATGTCCAACTTTTTCTGTTAGATGAATCGTGACTGATCCCTTGGCCCTGAGACAGTCTACAGAAAGTTCATTTGTAAATGACTGCATACTATGAAATATATCGGTGTGCCCCAGTAAATGCAACCAGGCACTTGTGTTGCTGTGCGTTAGTCTCTCAGTTCAGTTCAGTCACTCAGTCGTGTCCGACTCTCTTCGACTCCATGGATGCAGCCCACCAGGCTCCTCTGTTCATAGAATTCTCCAGGCAAGAATACTAGAGTGGATAGCCATTCCTTTCTCCAGGGCATCTTCCCGACCGAGGGATCGAACCCAGGTCTCCGGCACTGCAGGCAGATTCTTACTGTCTGAGGCACTTGAAGTCTTTGTGTTAACAGAAGCCTCACAAAATCTAGAGTAGAAACTCAAGGTTGATACTGTCATTGGTATATATTCCTAGCTTGGAGCCCTGAGTTAACTTGATCATAGAGGATAGATGTGAACTGATTGTTTAAAAAGTTCGTTCTTGATTCCGTAAAGAGGCCTTGGAAAGCTGTTTCATGGAAAGAATTTGAGATGCAGTTAAATCATTTCTGATGTTAAGGTGAATGAGTTATGTGAGCTTTGTGGGTTTACTCACCCATCCTAGGAGTACAAAAAAGCTTAGAGCATGAGCCACAAAAAGACAGAGACATTTCATCCACACATTTCTCATTAATCAACACATTCTGAGAAGCCCTCAATGGATACCTCTCAGAAAACAGAGGAATAATTACAGAAAGCAGAGCATGTAAATTTCTGTGTTATAGTTGCCTCACAGGATTATTTGGAAGGTAAAATGAAATATCACCAGCCTGTGTGGATACAAAATAAATGTCAGTGTCTCATAAGTTTTAATTTCATTTGGCACTGGAAGGCACCTGGTGCTTAGATATGCCCTGGCAGGATATCAAGTAGATGTGACAAAGGACCCTGAATAAGCTGGAGACTTGAGGATGAATATGATCTGATTTATAAATTTGAAGCAGGAGCTGGGGAATTTTTTTTTAATTATTTTTTTTAATACAGTCATTTTCCTATGAGGCCGTGGGAGTTCTTGGCTGGATGTGGATGCAGGGAGGAGAGGAGTCATTCTGATATTTGGCACTAAGGAGTATGCTCTGGGGTCTTCCCTGGTGGTCCAGTGGCTAAGACTCTGGGCTTTTAACACAAGGAACCTGGGTTGGATCCTTGGTCAGGGAACTAGATCCCACCGCCCCAACTAAGAACAGTTATAGCCAATAAATAAATAAATAATTTTTAAAAGTATGCTCTGAACAGTATTTGATTGTAGAGTCAACAGAAAGAAACTGGAGGTGAGAGGGTGATGCAGCGTGACCTCATTTTTCTGTGCTCTCTGCCCCGTAGGACCTCAGCAGCACAGACCTCATCCGGCCTCGCATCAGCCTCGTGTGCCAGATTGTCCGGGTCGGCCATATGGAGCTGAAAGAGGGCAAGAAGCACACCTGTGGACTCCGGAGACCCTTTGGAGTAGCAGGTATAGAAAAAGCCCGAGATGGATGTAAAATGGTGGTGTGGCTGCTGGGGAGACAATATGATGGGGGGCCTAAAAAAAATTAAACGTAGAACTTAGGATCCAGCAATCCTACTTCCCTACACTCAAACCAGGTAAAATCAGGGTCTATATTTCTTTTAACTTTTAAAAAAATCTTCAATTGGAGTACAGTTGATTTCCATGTTGTGTAGTTTCAGGTGTATGGCAAAGTGTTCAGTTATACATATACAGAATGTTCAGTTATACATATATTCATTCCTTTTCAGATTCGTTTCTCATATAGGTTATCAGAATATTGAGTAGAGTTCCCTGTGCTATACCATAAATCAATCTTGGCTATCTTTTTCTTTTGAATTTTTTATTTTGTCTTGGAGTATAGCCGATTGACAGGGCTGGGATAGTTTCAGGTGAACATCGTAAAGAGACTCATCCATACCTATACTTGTATCCGTTCTCCCCAGATCGCCCTTGCATCCAGGCTGTCACGTGACCTTGCAGAGTTCCATGCACTGTATACAACAGTTCCTTGTTGGTTATCCATTTCAAAGATAGCAGCATGTACATGCCCATCCTTATACTCTTGTTTACAGCAGCTCATTGGTCACAATAGCAAATGATAGGAGTAACCCAGTATCTGTTGATGGATGAATGGATAAACGAAAGGGTCTGTCCCTACAATGGAACAGCCTGAAGCAGTTGGAAAATTCTGTTACATGCTTCGGCATGAAGAAACTTTGAGGATGCTGCATTAAGTGAATTAAGCCAGTCACAAAAAATGAATGCTATATGATAACTCACTTTTATGAGGAATCTAGAATGATCACATTTACAGAGACAGAAAGTAGAATGGTAGTTCTTAGAGACATAGGTGGCAGGGTGAGGGGGCACAAGGAGGAGGTGTTTTTTAAAGAGGTACAGAGTTTCCGTTTGAGAAGAGGAAAAGATCCAGAGGTGGATAGTGGTGATGGCTGCATGACAGTGTGAATGTTTTAATTTTAATTTTTTGATGTGGACTTTAAAAAAAATCTTTATTGATTTTGTTAGAATATTGCTTCTGCTGCTCATGTTCTGGTTCTTTGGCCACAAGACATGTGGCATTGTAGCTCCCTGTCTAGAAATCGAGCCCTCACCCCCTGCATTAGAAGATGAAGTCTTTTTTTCTTCTTTTCTATTAAAAATTTGTATTGGACTACAGTTGATTTACAGTGTTGTATTGGATTCAGGCATATAGCAGAGCGAAGCATTTACACATATACGTATATCCACTCTTTTTTAGATTCTTTACCCATATAGGTCAAAGTACTGAGTAGAGTTGCCTGTGCTGAGCAGTAGAAGACGAAGTCTTAAGCACTGGCCTGTCAGAGAAGTCCCAGTGTGAAAGTTTTCAGTGCCACTGAGCTGTGCATTTTTAAATGGTCGAAATGGTAAATTTCATGTTATGTATGTGTGCGTGTACGCTAAGTTGCTTTAGTCATGTCTGACCCTTTGCAACTCCATGGACTGTAACCTGCCAGGTCCCCCTGTCCGTGGGTTACTCCAGGCAAGAATACTGGAGTGGGTTGCCATTTCTTCCTCCAGCGGATTTCCCCACCAAGGGATTGAATCCGAGTCTCTTAGGTCTTCTACATTTGCGGTGGGTTCTTTGCTGCTAGTGCCACCTGGGAGGCCCCATGTTATGTATTTATTTTTCCACAATAAAAATAATTTAAAAAAAAGAAAAGAGGGAGGAAGGAAAGAGAAGACCTAGAGACAGTGTAAGATGGATTTGGTGGTAAGTGTTAGCCTCAGACATACCACAGTCACTGCTTGGAGCTGGCAGGTACTCACTTTTGGTGGTGCTCATGTAGATCCCCATGTTTGTTTCTCCCTCCCTGCCCAGTTATGTATCTTGTACACAGCAAGCCTCTGGGTAAAGCATCTGTTTGTCTATTGGAATCTTCCTTGCCTGCAGCCACATATTGATCTTATCTGAATAAAATTCTCCTTGGAAAGCTGTTTGCCTGTCTAGGAAATTTACTCAGCAAAGGCAGCATTGCTTTCAAAGAGGGTCATTGGCTTCAATCAGACTCCATAACTTCCAGGAGGCCCTCCATTTTCCTCTGTAATTTGTTAAATGGAAGATATATATTTTGGGTCTTACTCTGACATTTTGGTCACTAAGTAATCCTGAAAGCCATCAATCCTGCTCCTGGAACCAGGATCCAGAAACTCCACATTGTCAGGGTCGACCTGTGGGTCACGTGGCTGGTGACGCGACCCCAGGAGGCTATGTGCGTCGTGGGTTCCTCGAACCGCCCTGCACCCTTTTCCTCTCAAGGTCGGTCGGGTTGTGTCCAGAGGGGACAGCACTATTCGTGATAGTGAATTAAAATGAAATCCCAGGAAAGGCAAGCAGCCTTGGCCCAGGACTGTTTAGCCACTTACACAGCAATCTATTCCTTCATAGAAGCTGAAGGCATTTTCAAGGTCGTTGCCCTTCAAACTGGGCTAAGGAGATTGGAACATCAAGCTTGAAGCTTTTATTTGCTCCTGTGTTTCTGTGTGTGTGCGTGTGTATGTATGTTCAGGGCATGGAGATTAGTTTAAGCCTTGATGCCAAATGTCAGCAGAGGTTAGCAGTAACTAGGTGATGTCCACAAATGCACTGCCTACTTGGGGTTTAAACTCAAATTTTGCAGTATTTGTCTGTGTGCGTGTATGCACTCACACACAGTGTTTGCAGGGGTTTTTTAAGAGCTGACAACAAGTTGATGTCATGCCTGCTTTTTACAGCTTCCTTACGCTAACATTAATTCCCAAGCCTAATGCATTATGTGTTTAGGTTACTTTGAGCAAGCGTTTCCTCCCGGTTCCTTAGTTTTTCTTATGATTATTGTCTCATAGCTTGGTATTTCTTTTAATCTCCAAACAGGTTACCTAGGGCGTGGATTATTAGTGTATGTTTTATGACTATTTTGTAATTGATTAACCAAGGCTTGATGGCCTCTTGCCTCGGTGCCTTGTCTACCCTCAGCTGCCTGTGGAGTCAATGCCTCACTTCGTAGTTCTCTAGGGAGCAGGCAGGGTTTGGTTAAATGGTTTGCCCTGTGATCACTTTTGGGTTCATACCCTGATTTTAATCACTTAACACTTCTGACCTAGGGAAAAGTATCTGTGTTTCCCTGTGGGTCAGTTTCCTCATCTGTCTTTTTTAAACTTTATTATTATTTATTCATTTGGCTGCACTGGGTCTTCGTTGCGGCACGCAGTATCTTTGTTGCATCATGCAGAACCTTTCATTGTGACGTGCAGGCTTAGTTGCTCTGCAACATGTGGAATCTTTGTTTTCTGACCAGGGATCAAACCCACATCCCCAGCACTGCAAGGTGGATTCCTAACCACTGGACCACCAGAGAAACCCCTTTTTAAGATTTATTTTTAATTGGAGAATTAGTGCTTTACAATGTTAGGTTGGTTTCTACTGTACAACAATGCCAGTCAGCTATAAGTATACACATATCCCCTCCCTCTTGAGCCTCCTTTCTCATCTCTTAAAATAGGGCTGATACTAATATTTGTATAAAAAAGATAATATATGCAGTGAGGTTAGCACAGTACTTCCTTAATTGATTGTGAGTGTGAAGTCACTCAGTCGTGACTGACTCTTTGTGACCCCATGGACTGTAGCCTACCAGGCTTCTCCGTCCATGGGATTTTCCAGGCGGTAGTACTGGAGTGGGTTGCCATTTCCTTCTCCAGGAATCAGGCGCTTCCTTAATAGCGCTTCTCATATGTGAAAGAGCAAATCAATATATGGTCTTCTAATCTGTGCTGCTAATGACCTGCTGCCCTTCATTTATGTGGAAACCAGGTGAGAAAATGTCACATCAGAGGGACAGTGAGCCACTTCAAGTCTTGAGTTCCTCTCCCAGGTCTTTTATTCTGTTGATGCTCCTGCCAAAAAAAAAAAAATGTATTCTCTTGTGTCTTAGAATGTGGGCTTATTAAAAATTGTCAGTGTCATGTCAGAATTAAGCAACTTGGTCTAGTAGAAATTTTTTTCATGTTTATTTTTATTTTTTAAATTGGAAGATAATTGCTGTACAGTGTTGTTCCAGTTTGTGCTGTACAGCAACATGAGTTAGCTATGTGTAAACATACATCGCCTCCATCTGCCACCCATCCCGCCCCTCTGGGTCATCAGAGAGCAGCAGGCTGAGCTCCCTGTGCTGAAAGCAAGTCTCCACTAGCTGTCTGTCTCATGCAGGGCAGTGTAGATATGTCAGTGCCCCTGAGCCACTCACCCCCTTCTCTCCCTCCTCCTGCTGTGTCCTCAGGTCTCTTCTCTGTGTCTCTGTTCCTGCAAGTAGGCTCAACAGTACCATCTTTCTAGATTCCATATATATGCATTAATGTAAGATACTTGGTTTTCTCTTTATGACTTACTTCACTCTGTATGACAGACTCTAGGTCCATCCACATCACTTACAAATGACCCAATTCCAATCCTTTTTATGGCTGAATAATATTCCGTTGTAAATAGGTACCACATCTTTATTCATCTGTCAGTGGACATTTAGGCTGCCTGCATGTTCTGGATAGTAGAGTTTTTAAAGACAATAGTCTGCAGGGTTGATCTGAGAACACCCAGACCCCTGCCAAAGACCCTGATGAATTGCTCTTCTGCCAGCCTAGGGACACTGGGAGTCATTGTTGACAAAAAAAATACATCATCTCTGCCTGCTCTCTCTCCTCCAGGATTTTATGTTTGCTGATACTGTAATTTTCCAGAGTTCCTCATTGAGGCCTGAAGTAATTAGCTTCTTTGTGTTTTTTTTTTTTAATTTTATGTTTTTTGTTAAACATCAAACACATTTTGTATTGGGGTATAGCCGATTAACAATGTTGTGATAGTTTCAGGTGAACAGTGAAGAAGGGACTAAGCAAACACTGGAGTGGGTTGCCATGCCCTCCTCCAGAGGATCTTCCCAAGCTGGGGAATCAAACCCGCATCTGTTAGGTCTCCTGTATTGGCAAGCAGGATCTTCACCACTAGCTCCACCTGAGAAGTCCAGCAATGAGTTTCTTTAATTAAGTTTTATCTTTTTCCTAGTGATGGATATTACTGATATTGTTCATGGCAAGGTGGATGATGAAGAAAAGCAGCATTTTATTCCCTTTCAACAGTAAGTACTTTGGCACTTACCCAGGTTAGTTGAGACCTGGGTTAGGCCTTTGGGAGCTGCATTAACACAGAACCAAGTGCTTGGAACCTTTTGCCAGGTTAGACAAGGAAAACTCTAAAATGGGAAGATTGAGAGAGAGGAGCTGACAGAAGACTATATTCAGGATCCTAGTATTAGACTCCAATTTAAGAGAGTAACCAAACTTCTTCTGATTCTATAGAAATGACTGAAGCAATATAAGGGAAACATCTACCAGACTATGGTACCGAATAAATGCCAGAGTCTGCCTGTACTTTGTCATATGGAATGGTTATCACAGAGGACCAGGAATTAAGTAGGACAGCACAGGGCTTCTCAGACTGTAACCTGCACGCGAGTCACCTGGGATCTTGTTGGGATGAATGCAGAATGCCATCTGATGGGTCTGGACTCTCCATCTAATAGGCTTCTAGGTGAGGCTGCAGTTGCAGGTCTGGGGAACACACTTGGTGAGAGTGAAGGGTGGACTAATCCTTGCGTTCCTGCAAGTGGAGGAAAGCCGGCCCAAGAATACCTGGAAGGATTCCCCCCTGGCCTGCACTCAAAGCCCCCTACTGAGCCTCAGGAGCTGGAGCCCAGAGCAGGCCACCGGGGGACTCTGGAGAGCTGTTCTCCATCCCTGTAGCTGAGTGAGTGTGCCTGTGAACATCATGACTGACCCCAGCAGGCATGTGCCACTTAAGCTCGCACAGGCGGTTTGGAGCATTGCTGGGTCTAACTCCTAATGAGACAGTCATGTCAGTGAGAAAAGATGATCGTCTCGGCCAGTGTAGAGCCACTACCACAGATAAGTGTGATAAACTGAGAATTCCAGAAACTAGACCCAGGGATATTTGAGTTAATGTGGTTTTATTAATAATAAGTAATGGGTTGGCCAAAAAGTTTGTTCAGGATTCTCCATAAAATGTTATGGAAAAATCTCCTAACAAACTTTTTTGACCAACCCCAATAATCTGGTTATATTATTTTTAAAAATTATTTTTAAATGATATTTAAAAATCAGTGGAGAAAGATAAGCCATGCAAAAGCTATTGTTCAAGATTAGCCAACCATTTTAGAAATGTAAGTTAAATCCTCATCTCCCAACTTAAACCATCATAAATTCCAGATGATAACACATAAAAGGGTAAGAGCCAGCAATCGTAAAATGCTATAGGAAAATAAACGTTTCGTACGATGTGATGTGTGGGAAGTCTTTCTGAGTCAAATACCAGAGATTTGACTGAAAAAAAGAAATTGATTGAACCACACAAAAATTTTGAACAACTTATACACAGAAAAAATTTAATAAAAACCTTTGCAGTTTGCTGTGTCATGTATAATATAAATATTAAAATACATAGCATAGACATGAATATATAAACTATAAAAACATGCTTATGATAAAGATAATTTTCATATCTATGAATGTTGTTTCTGCTATATATGCATATATTATTAGGCACTGTGTATATATGTACTAGGAGCAGCATTCATGAATATGAACTGTTAATAATTCAGCTGTGTCTGACTCTTTGTAGCCCACCAGACTCCTCTGTCCATGGGATTTCCCACGCAAGAATACTGGAGTGGGTTGCCATTCCTTTTCCAAGGCATCTTCCCAAACCAGTGATCAAACCCGGGTCTCCTGCATTGTAGGCAGATTCTTGAACATTATATGAAATACTATACAGTAACATGATACAGTAGCTTCCCCAGTGGCTTAGTGGTAAAGAATCTCCAGGCAAGAATACTGGAGTGGGTAGCCATTCCCTTCTCCAGGGCATCTTCCTGATCTAGGGATTAAACCCAGGTCTCCTGTATTACAGGCAGATTTTTTACTGTCTGAGCCACTAGTCTTAAAACATAGTTCTAAATGCTTGATTTCCTTCAGCTATAATACAGTTAGAGGTAGTATGGTTGCCTAGAATCACGTGCATTTCCTTGGGCTACACGAAAAAGTGCAAATTATGCTCTTTCTGTACTCATGAAATATTTCCGTTGAGGCCAGCACTTACATTAATAGTTTACTGGCAAACACACAAATCACTTTCATCAACCATGGGCTACTACATGTGACCACTGGAGCAGAACCCTTGGAAATGTGTTGGGAGAGACTTTGAGAGGTCAAGGCAGTAGCTTCAGTCTGCTCGATTTGCCATCCAGGCCAGTGTCTAGAAAATTCTCTTATTTTTCTAACTTTTGTTATTATTTTTTTAAACCACAAAAAGCCCATTTGTAACTTTACTTTAAAAAGATACAGTGAAAGCAAATCTTTTCTCAAGAGGAAATTATGATCTCAATAAACCTTGGAAAAGCACACTTATGGTTTCCATTCTCTGAATTGAAGAATTGACATGCGTGCATTTGTGTGTGTGTGCTTTGCACGCAGGTGTTTGTTTTTCTTGAATAGCCGATGTTGTGGAGTGGAGAAGGATTTATGAAACTGTAGCACCAGTGGAGCTCCTCTTCCTTATGACAGCGGAAACCTCTAACACACAACCATGCCAAGCATTTCTACTATTTATGGAATCTCTGTTGAAGACCTGATTGGTCACGGAAGTGGGGAAGACAGCCACCAACTTTGCTTATTGTGTATGTCACATCTAGTCTGCTTTGGGGGAAAAAAATTTTTTTTTTCCTATTTCACTAAAGATTGTTCTAGAACTTAACATTATTTGCCAAAGGAGGATGATTCTGGAATCCTGAATACTTGCTGAGGTCAGAAATGTTTCCCTTGGGGTACTTGAATGAATAGTTAAGTTGAAAACAGTTTCTGAACATCTTGGGTGCTTACCACTCAGCCAAGATCTTTCTTTCCAAATATCTTGAGAATGTGTTGTCCATCTGTGAGGACTGTTAAAGTAAAATGCAAACTGTCAGTATGGGGCCAGTGATCTGGTTATGGCTTTCTGGAGTCTGGTCCACTTAAGAGGCTACTCTAGGCTCTGTACATTTCACAGTTTTCCTAGCCACCATCTGTGTGCAACGCAGACTCACCATACCCTCCCATGACTCCTGCCAGTTCCATTATGCTGGCTTTAGAAAGCTGACATTATTATAAGGCTGCTGTTGGAATCAGCATCTGAGGAAAATCACTTGTGTTTCCCTTTAATTATGTTCTGACTCCCAGAAGTGAAAAGTTAGAATGACAGATTCTAATATCATGTCTTGTGATCATGACTTTCCAAAATTTCTCTTCAGCAAAGGGAGAATGGCCACAGTTTAAATAATTTTAAGCCTTTAACGGTTGTAGATAGGTATGCCCGGTGGCTCTTCAAAAACTCCAGACAGGTAAGCTCTTTTTACAGATTCAGAGATTTAGTTCTGAGACTGTTATGCTTTAAGGAAGCCGAAAGAAAGTTCATTGCTTACTGCCATTCAAAAAAGTTTCCTAAAAGGCATAATTTATAGGCAGCTCGACCATACATTTTAAGCCTTTAACGGTTGTAGATAGGTATGCCCGGTGGCTCTTCAAAAACTCCAGACAGGTAAGCTCTTTTTACAGATTCAGAGATTTAGTTCTGAGACTGTTATGCTTTAAGGAAGCCGAAAGAAAGTTCATTGCTTACTGCCATTCAAAAAAGTTTCCTAAAAGGCATAATTTATAGGCAGCTCGACCATACCCTCTCCTCTAGACTGCCTGATAGATATACAAGCTCAGCTCATTCAAAACTTAATTTATCATTTCTCTTCCCAAGCTGTTTTTTCTTCTGGGCGTGGTACTAGCCCCCCTCCCCCCCCCACTACTGGAGGAGGGGGGCTCACTGTCTTCATCCCCATGATCACCAACAGCTAGTCAGTCATGATCAGCTTGACTCTACTTCCACTAACTTCTTCTTAGGCCCTCTCCACCCAATTAAACCACCACCTTCTTTTTCTCTAACTATTGCTATAGCCTTTTAACTTGCCTGCCTACTGCCAGTCCTTAAATTCATTCATCCCATCACAATAGAAAGGATCCTTCTCAAACAAGAAAATCTGTGACTACCTTTTGGCTGCTTGAAACTCTTGAATGGCCACACCATTGAGGTAAAAATTGTGTCAGTCGCTTAGTCGCGTCTGACTCTTTTGTCCCCATGGATGGTATAGCCTGCCAGGTTCCTCTGTCCATGGAATTCTCCAGGCAAGAATACTGGAGGAGGTTGCCCTTTCCTCCTCCACTGAGGTCAAGACAGAGTGCAAATGTCTTCATGTGACTATACACACCAATTTCTTCTCCAGCCTCAATGTGTCCTACCCCTTCTTCCAGTTCTCTAGATCTCAGCTTTGAATCCTTTGCTCTGCGATGCTTCTCTGTTCCCCCAAGTTTGGGTCTGGAGTTCTTCTCTAAGCCTCAGGGCACCTTGTATTTCCTGGAACACAGCACCTGGCACTGATTGCAAGGGAATGCTTATCTCTGTATCATCCCCTGGACTGTAAACTCCATGAAAACAGGGAATCTGCTCCTTGTGAAATCCCTAGAACCTAGAAAAATGCTTGGCACATGGTATTCACTCGGTAAATACTTGTTGAATGAAGGAAATTCCATTTTGGGGAGATGTTACAAGGTGAGATAAAAATGTCATTCAGTAAAATTTACAACTGGTTTATTGAATTGTATTTGCTAGATAGCCTCATGTGAAGGGGAGGTATCATGGCACTTACATAGTAAACTTGTTAGCTGAGATCACTTGGTCTGATTTAGCGTTCAGTCCCTACATCCTTTTAGCATGGTTAGATGAAAGCACACTGAAATTGGGTTCAGAAAATGCTTGGGTTCAAGACCCAGGGATGTCCCTTAGACTAGGGGACTGGACAAATTAATTGACCTTTCTGAGACTCACTTTCCTTCTCTGAGGTGAAATGATCCTGAAGTGCATATGTATAATCATATGTGAAAACACCTAGCTTGACACTGACTACATAGTATGTACTCTATACATGTTAACTTCATGTATTTTCATGAGTAAGAGCTAGAGATGCTGACATTGCATTTTGCTCAAGATGATTCAGTATTTATTACATGATTCAAGTCATTGTGTGTGATATAATTTACCTATCCTTAATGTCCTCCTTTACTTAAAAAATGAATACAACTTTAACCAAATTAACTACACACTCACACACACACACACTCCATATTCATGAGTCCTACTATTTCTCATCCATAGCCTCATTTCTCTCTCATTGCTCCTTTTGTTTCTTATTCTATAGAAAATGCACAATTTAGCCACAAGAAGAGGTTTCTAAGTTACTTTTGTTGTGTTTTGACCTACAGAATCTTGAAATAACTTCAAACGTATATTTTAAAAACTATATTGACACTGAAGTAAGACAGTGTTATATCCTTACAGGTCATTTCACACGTGGCTGTTTTTTGAAGTATTGTCACTTTTTCGTTTTGGGCTATATCACTTTTCATGGATTTTTGAAGCTGTGGGAATGGATTTTTTTTTTTACTTCTTCTGATTCTATAGAAATGACTGAAGCAATATAAGGGAAACATCTACCAGACTATGGTACCGAATAAATGCCAGAGTCTGCCTGTACTTTGTCATATGGAATGGTTATCACAGAGGACCAGGAATTAAGTAGGACAGCACAGGGCTTCTCAGACTGTAACCTGCACGCGAGTCACCTGGGATCTTGTTGGGATGAATGCAGAATGCCATCTGATGGGTCTGGACTCTCCATCTAATAGGCTTCTAGGTGAGGCTGCAGTTGCAGGTCTGGGGAACACACTTGGTGAGAGTGAAGGGTGGACTAATCCTTGCGTTCCTGCAAGTGGAGGAAAGCCGGCCCAAGAATACCTGGAAGGATTCCCCCCTGGCCTGCACTCAAAGCCCCCTTACTGAGCCTCAGGAGCTGGAGCCCAGAGCAGGCCACCGGGGGACTCTGGAGAGCTGTTCTCCATCCCTGTAGCTGAGTGAGTGTGCCTGTGAACATCATGACTGACCCCAGCAGGCATGTGCCACTTAAGCTCGCACAGGCGGTTTGGAGCATTGCTGGGTCTAACTCCTAATGAGACAGTCATGTCAGTGAGAAAAGATGATCGTCTCGGCCAGTGTAGAGCCACTACCACAGATAAGTGTGATAAACTGAGAATTCCAGAAACTAGACCCAGGGATATTTGAGTTAATGTGGTTTTATTAATAATAAGTAATGGGTTGGCCAAAAAGTTTGTTCAGGATTCTCCATAAAATGTTATGGAAAAATCTCCTAACAAACTTTTTTGACCAACCCCAATAATCTGGTTATATTATTTTTAAAAATTATTTTTAAATGATATTTAAAAATCAGTGGAGAAAGATAAGCCATGCAAAAGCTATTGTTCAAGATTAGCCAACCATTTTAGAAATGTAAGTTAAATCCTCATCTCCCAACTTAAACCATCATAAATTCCAGATGATAACACATAAAAGGGTAAGAGCCAGCAATCGTAAAATGCTATAGGAAAATAAACGTTTCGTACGATGTGATGTGTGGGAAGTCTTTCTGAGTCAAATACCAGAGATTTGACTGAAAAAAAGAAATTGATTGAACCACACAAAAATTTTGAACAACTTATACACAGAAAAAATTTAATAAAAACCTTTGCAGTTTGCTGTGTCATGTATAATATAAATATTAAAATACATAGCATAGACATGAATATATAAACTATAAAAACATGCTTATGATAAAGATAATTTTCATATCTATGAATGTTGTTTCTGCTATATATGCATATATTATTAGGCACTGTGTATATATGTACTAGGAGCAGCATTCATGAATATGAACTGTTAATAATTCAGCTGTGTCTGACTCTTTGTAGCCCACCAGACTCCTCTGTCCATGGGATTTCCCACGCAAGAATACTGGAGTGGGTTGCCATTCCTTTTCCAAGGCATCTTCCCAAACCAGTGATCAAACCCGGGTCTCCTGCATTGTAGGCAGATTCTTGAACATTATATGAAATACTATACAGTAACATGATACAGTAGCTTCCCCAGGGCTTAGTGGTAAAGAATCTACCTGCCAGTGCAGGAGACACAGGTTCGATCCCTGGATTGGGAAGATACCCTGGAGAAGGAAATGATAGCCCACTCCTGTATTCTTGCCTGGGAAATCCCACTTTTGTAGCCTGGCAGACTACAGTCCATGGGGCTGCAAAGAGTCAGACACAACTTAGCAACTAAACAACAAAAAAATATGATACAATATTATGTATGTATACTTAAATAATCAAGGCAGCATTCATGGACATGAAATTTTATCTGCTCCATACAAATAATATAAATAATTGTAGAACAGGAGCAGTATTGTGGATATGAATTATCTCGAATGCATTTCTCTGTATTTGTCTCACTTTATGAGGTGGGTTTCTGGTTTGGTTATGTGCCTCCCGCTTACTTTCAGAACCAACTCTTTCTAGCAGTTGTGCTGAAACAGAGTCCTCAGATTGTCTCCGCTACAGAATAATACAAGCTTTGTGTCTCTGAGGAGCCCAGCCCTAATTTGATTACCACTCACTTTGCAGCCAGCAGCCACTTTAAAGCCTTCACGGTGCAGATCATGGCCTCTGGCATTGAACTCCCAAGATTTATGGCAGAGCTTTTGTAACCTAACCTCAAAAGCTTTACAGCAGTTGTGCTGGGAGAGTTTTATACACATATCCTGCTAGATTGAGAGGGTGTTATTTGAAAACAACGCATTCTGCAGCAATCCCAGTTTTTAGAAACTTAGTGCAGCGTGGTGGTGGTGATTTAGTCCCTAAGTCCGTGTTCAGCTCTTGTGAATCCATGGACTGTAGCCTGCCAGACTCCTCCATCCAGCCTGGGATTTCCCAGGCAAGAATACTGGAGTGGGTCGCCATTTCCTTCCCCAGAGGATCTTCCCATCCCAGGGACTGAAGCCGGTTTTCCAGCATTGCAGGTGGTTTCTTTACCAACTGCGCCACCATGCTCCTTTACTGCATTATGCTTCCTGTGTATTGTCAGGATACAGGTCTGAACCCTGCAGAGCAAGCTGGCCTTGGGTTGTGGGCAAGAGACCAAAACCACAGCAGAGAAGACTGGCGACCGTTGTCCTACGCAGGGTGACAGGGAGTTCCCAGTAGTGCTTGTGCTTTCCATAGAATGGGGGCTGTGCTTCCCTCTTTGATCACCCTGTGAGAATCGCAGCCTGATTTGACTGTTAAAGTGAGGCTTGTCTGCTGATGCCTGTGCCATTGCAACCCTGTGTATAGTTCCTCATCATGTGGGATTCTACAAACACCATCCACAGTCCATTGCATGCACAGCCCTCTTGTACACTGAGTGTTGGCAGCAGGTGGGAGCTTTCAGGGCATGTGTTTTCAGGCCTGTTTCCTTACAGATGAAGAAACTGAAGCCTGAAGGGGAGACTCCGGCAGAGCTTACTGTCAAGTAGAAGCAGAACTGGGGGCTGGGTCTCTTGCCCCTGCTTCCACTCTTCTTCTACAGTTCCCTTCCTGCAGCCTCTCCCACCTTGGAAAGCACATCAAGCACCGCCTCTGGTTTCAGTCTTATCATTTGACCATCAGTTTTGTTTGTTCTTGAGTTGCTTTTTTTCCCCTTCTTCCCTCCAAATCATTTCGAGATGAATTTACTAAGATAGGCACCCAGTGGGAAAATAAAGATGGAAAGTATCCTGTAGTTAGGTTGCTTTACTGTTTGTATTTTCAAATGATAGGCCCATCAGACCCAGCAGATCTGAGGTTCTGCTGCAGAGACTTCCTCTTTTTGTCTTACCAGTTATTTCTCATTTTCCCAGAATTGCCATGGAAACGTATATCCGACAGAGGCAGCTAATCATGTCGCCCCTGATAACATCCCACATGATCGGGGAGAATGAACCACTCACATCAATCTTGAATAAAGTGATAGCAACCAAAGAAGTGAATCACAAAGGACAAGGTACTCGGCTCTATGCACGAAGCCGGGCGGGGCTCTGGTGGGGCTCGGGAGTGGTGGCCCTCGGAGCTGAGTCCTGGGATGCTGGCCCTTTGATTATCTTTCTCTGATATAAAACAGACCCGCTGGGGACTGCCCACCTCAGCTTCTGACTGACACTGATGGCAGTTCAGACTTGAGAGTGTTGTCTCGCAGCTGTATTTTGTAAATTCTGTAGAATGAATTCTCATAAGTCTGCTCACTTTTGTCTGCTCTATGATCCCAATGGTCTAAATTAAGGCACAAAGAAAAAGAGTTTGAAGATAATTTATGTTCCACTCTCTGTATAGGTTTATCCCATTACATTTCTAAAAACTGTGAAGAAAGAGACCAAAGTCATGTAAATGAATATGACTTCATACAAAATAATGGACTTTCCAGCAAATCGTTTTCTCATACCTCCATATGTCATTTTGTTGACTTAGTTTTAACTCCGAGGAGTTTTTGCTGATTGAAACTAAATTTTAATTCAGGTAACAAGGGAAGATAGTTAAAATTTAGATACCAAGGTGGTGATGATTGGGGGTCAGTTTTTGAAGATTGAGTTACTTTTTTTTTTAAACCACCTTGTAATTGTCTTTGAAGTGGAAGCAATTAGGAAATGTTATTTTTGGTATATTTAGTTTGCCATGTATTGACAGTTACCCTGAGTAAGAAATAGATGTGAGGAAACATAGATTCTAAAAATGAATAACCAGATATATTTCTGTTGTTTTAGAACTCCTAACCTAAGGATGTAATTTGTTAGAGAGGAAAATTCTTAAACTAATTAGATTGCTGTGTCTCTATAATTTTTTAAATCAAAACTGTAAGAAAATATTCCTTCTCTTCATTCCTAACAAAATACTTTTCAAATGTTTTCATGCTCTTCATAAATATTTTTTGTGGCTATGTAATATTCCATTGCTTGGATTTTTTTTTTCCCCCCCAAGCATGGAATCCCCTAGGTAAATACTTAAGTACTTTCTAGTTTGTCACCATTATAAATTTAAATAACTCTGGTATGACTGTTTTTATATATGAAGACATGTAAGATGTACTATAAAAGATACATGCTGCTGCTGCTAAGTTGCTTCAGTCGTGTCCGACTCTGTGCGACCCCATAGACGGCAGCCTACCAGGCTCTCTCGTCTTCGGGATTCTCCAGGCAAGAACACTGGAGTGGGTTGCCATTTCCTTCTCCAATGTATGAAAGTGGAACATGAAAGTGAAGTCGTCGCTCGGTGGTGTCCAGCTCTTAGTGACCCCATGGACTGCAGCCTACCAGGCTCCTCTGTCGATGGGATTTTCCAGGCAAAAGTACTGGAGTGGGTTGTCATCACCTTCTCCGAAAGATACGTACTATATTTTTCATATTTAGGACTCTCTCCCCAAGAAAATTCCCAGAAGTAGAATTTCTGGATTAGACGATGGGAATAAGTTTATGACCAGAGACACATGTATTACCAGAATGCTTTCCATAGATGGGTACTAATTATTATCTGCCTGCTTGGCAAACTAATTTTTAATTCTTTACCTGTTTCAGGGGTGAAAAATTGACTTCTATAACTCTGTTGCATTAAAAAAAATTGACTTCAAATTATCTGGCACTCATATGCATTTATAATTTTCTAAAGTTTTCATTCTCAGTTTTTGTAAACTCTTTGTATACTAAAGGTAATAGTCCATCTACTTAGGATGCATACTTTTTAGTTTCTGGCTAGCCAAATATTTATAAACTTCTTGTATTTCTTGGTGAATTGTGTATTCATGTTTTATTTATTTGTGATCTGAATATTTTTCATCTAGTGAGTATAAACTCATAATTTCTTATAAGTATTTCACCATGCCTTTTGTATTTGTATGTAGTGTATGGTATATGAACTATACCTTTTGTTTTTTTATGAATATCAAAATTTCAGCTTTTATAGATAATTATTTTGCTTTTGTGATTTCTTCATTTGTTTCATTACTTAGAAAAATGTTTCAAAAAGCTGTACACTTATTTTTTAAATTTCTGGTCTGTTTTCCTCTTATCTTTTACATTAGGAATTTATTTTAATGAAAACGTGTGGTGAGAGGTTAGATTGATTCTGCTCTGAGTAGAATAGAATATTCCAGTACATTTATGGAATTGATCCATTGTTTCATTTGTTATGTCTCTTTTCTGTATGCTTAATAGCTGTATATGATAGTACTTGATTTCATTGTTTTCATTGATTTATATATCTTTACTACTAATATCAGTCATTATTATAACTTCACAGTATTTTGGTATCTGATAGGGACCATCTTCCCCGTACCCCCCAGAGCAAACATCTGTTTACCTCTCTGTCAAATTCTCAAAGAAATCCTGCTATGCTTTTGTTGGGAGTGTCATTAAAATTCTAAGTTAACTGGGGAAAAATTGATGTCTTTTCATTAATGTATCTGCATATTAATACCAGGCATATATTTTTCTTAACCTTTGAGTGTGCATTTATTATATAGATCATAACAAAGAGCTAAAAATTTGTCTTTTTTTTCTTTAAAGGACTTTGGGTGTCCTTGAAGCTATTGCCAGGAGATCTCACACAAGTTCAGAAAAATTTTTCACACTTGATTGATCGATCCACAGCTATCGCACGGAAGATGGGCTTTCCTGAGATAATCCTTCCAGGTAAATGCTTTGCTTGATTTACCTGTTTTGCCTCTAGGACTTTCTTCCACATAGCCATCACTTTAAAAAAGTTTTTTTTATTCAAGTGTAATTGCTTTACAATGTTGTGTTCATTTCCACTGTACAGCAAAGTGAATCAGCTGTCAGTTCAGTTTAGTTGCTCAGTCGTGCCTGACTGTTTGCTATTATACATATATCCACTCTTTTTTGGAGTTCCTTCCCATTTAGATCACCACAGAGCAATGAGTAGAGATTCCTGTGCTATACGTAGGTTCTTGTTAGTTATCTGTTACAATAATATGGATAATGTTTACCTAGAGAATTCCATGAACAGAGGAGTATAGTGGGCTACAGTTTGTGGGGTCGCAGAGTCAGACATGACTGAGCGACTTAACACACACATGCACAAATAGTGTATACACGTCAATGTCCATTACTCAGTTCATCCCAACCCCTTCCCCCTCTGGGTATCCATGCGTTTGTTCTCTATATCTGTGTGTCTGTTTCTGCTTTATAAATAGGATTATATATAACAGTTTTTTCCAATTCCACAAATATGTATGAATATGATTTTTGTGTTTCTGATTTACTTCACTGTATATGACAGTCTCGGGATCCATCCATGTCTCAACAAGTGACCCAGTTTTTTTCCTTTTTATGCCTGAGTAGTATTCCATTTTATATATGCACCACATCTTCTTTATTCATTCCTCTGTTGATGGACATTTAGGTTGTTTCCATGTCCTGGCTATTGTAAATAGCGCTGCAGTGACCATTGGAGTGTCTAATGGGACCCTTGAGGCAACGTGGATCAAATTTCATTATTTGCAAGTTGCAATTTCTTAGAAAACTACCCAGTATTCAAGCCCAAGAGAGCACTTTTAAAAGTAACTCAAATTTTTCTCTTTGTTTCTCTTCCTTTGTGTTCTGCACACGTCCTTCTGAAAGACTTCCTAGGCCACCCATTAAGTAGCACAAATAGCCCAGGTTCTCTGCCCCGAGAATCACTTGCTTCATCTGCACGCGCCTCTTCTCATGGTCACATCACCAACACTGTGGGCTCCTTGATAGGAAACTCCAGCGAGGTACCCATTCAGCTCAGATTCAGCTGGACCTTCTGCTCCGTTGACTTTAGCTCCAGCTGTGTTCTTGGCTCTCCTCTTACTTGTGGTGATAGGAATGTCAATGTTTTGCAGTTTTCTACTGTAGTTTCATTTTTTTTGCCACCACGTGATAGTGATCTGGATAGGTATTCTAGGGAATTCACTAATTAGACCCATTTACTTCTTTGATCATTGTAGTGATAAAAGAACATCTCCCCTTGAGGAACTTTATCTATGTGTATTATATAAAATATAAATATCAAAACACGAATATGTTGTATATTCATTAGAAAAAATATGAATAAACAATCTTTGGCATGTTAGAAAAATTCTTGAAAACCAAGCTGTTATCTATTGAATAAAATTTCAGGTTTTAAAATTTTTTATTTGTTTATTTAATTTAGCTGCCCTGCAGAGCATGTGGGATCTTACTTCCCTGACCAGGGATTGAACCTGTGCCCTCTACAACAGAAGCACAGATTTTTAATCACTGACCACAAAGGAAGTCCCAGGTTCTTTTAAACTAACTGAAGCTCTTGTTCGTCTTTGGTGAAATTAAGGAGCAGTAATAATTTGATGGGCTTCCCTGGTGGCTCAGTGGAAAAAATCTGCCCGCCAATGCAGGAGATGCGGTTTAATCCCTGGGTGGGGAACATCCCCTGGAGGAGGAAATGTCAACCCTCTCCAGTATTCTTGCCTGGGAAATCCCATGGACAGAGGAGCATTGTGGGCTACAGTCCATTGGTTCGCTAATAGTTGAACACGACTGAGGCTGAGCATGCAGACACAAAATAATTTGATGGCCTCACGCATTTGTGTATATAGTGAGTATTAAAAGAATATTTGTGGAATGAACAAATGAAAGAGTTCCAAAATGGAGATCTTCTTATTTGCTCGCAAATAGTTTTCATCTGCTTCATCCTTTACAGAGCTGTTTCACCCTAATACATTTTCATCAACATTCTTGGAAAATGTTTGTCTTCTTGCCGTTTATAAAAATAAGTATTGGTATTCTTCCCATAACTGATGGCCGTTTTATTGCTTCAGCAAGACTGAAACCTAAAAAAATGAAATAGATGAGTTTTTTCTTTGGACAAAGTGAATTTACCTTTGAAATCTGTCTGGGCAGAGTCCTTCTACTTAACATTATTACTTTAAGAACTTCCAGGGCTATAATAGACTTTAAAAATCATCCGGAATGATGGTCTCAAATGTAAGTCTTCGGTTCAGCCAATCAGGATTACCTGGGTAATATTAAAATACAGATTCCCAGACTTTTCCAGACTCTGATTCAGTTTGTAAGACCCAAGTTCTCCAGGTTGTTGTTTAGTTGCTGAGTCTTGTCCGAGTCTTTGCAATCCCATGGATTAAAGCACATCAGGCTTCTCTGTCCTTCACTATCTCCTGGAGTTTGCTCACTCATGTCCATTGAGTCGGTGATGCCATCATCTCATCCTCTGTCGCCCCATTCTCTGCCCTCAGTCTTTCTCAGCATCAGGGTCTTTTCGGATGTGTTGTCTCTTTGCATCAAGTGGCCAAAGTATTCAGTCCAAAGTGGCTTCAGCATCAGTCCTTCCAATGGAATATTCAATGTTGATTTCCTTTAAGATTGACCAGTTTGATCTCCTTGCTGTCCAAGGGACTCTCAAGAGTCTTCTCCAGCACCACAATTTGAAAGCATCAGTTCTTCAGTACTCAGCCTTCTTGATGGTCCACCTCTTATATCCATACATGACTACTGGAAACATCATAGTTTTGACTGTGTGGACCTTTATTGGGTTCGCCTGGGGATTCTGATAATTGGCCAGGTTTGAAAAATAGATCTGGGCCAACATCCCTCACTGTGGTCCTTTTTGTCACCATTTGAACAGGCTCCAGATTCTTCTTTAATTCTTCCCTCTTTGCACTTTCCCTCATAGCTAAATTCTTGGAAGCAACTATATCCTCTCTGTTTTCTCACCTGTCAGTCTCTCTCTGTCCAAAATGGCTGTCACTGCTCACTAAAGATAATAGTGTCTCTAAGTCCAGTGGATATTCTTAGCCTGATGATCGTCTCTGGCTAGCATATGACACAGCTGCTCACTCCCTCTTTTGGAATGTTACCACACGTTATTAGTGACGCCACACTCTTCTCATCTTTTTCTTCCCCTGGCATCTCTCCTGGGATTCATTTGCCAACTTACCATCTTTGACATCACCTTTAAATTTTGGAGTTTCTCAGTAGTTGGTCCTTATGCCCTGTCTTAGTTTGCTTGGGCTGCCATGACAAAGAACCACAGGCTACGTGGCTGAAACAGTGGAAGTATATGGGACTTCGTTGGAGGTCCAGTGGCTGTGTTTCCAATGCAGCAGGTGAGGATTTGATCCCTGGTTAGGAAACTAAGGTCCCATATGCCACCTGGTGTAGCCAAACAATAAAATATTAAAAAGTGAAAGTATAGTTTCTTATAGTTCTGAAGGCTGGAAGTCAAAAATCAAGATATCTATAGGGTTGTTTCTTCAGAATCCTTTTCTCAGTTTACTGGTTGCCGCCTCCTTACTGTATCCTCCTACTGCCACCCCTTGGTCTGTGTGTTATCTGTGTCCTGGTCTTATAAAGGTGTATTGAATGAGGGCTCACCATATGACCCCCTTTTACATTAGTCACCTCTTTAACATATGAATTTGAGGAGGGGGACACGGTTCAATCTTGAACAGGTCCCCTTTCTTCCCTCCTGCAGTTTGTTCTCTCCCTGGGTGATCTCGTCCACTCCTGTTTTTCATATTATTTGCTTAGCTGTGCTGGGTCTTGGTTGCAGCATGTGAACTCTTAGTTGTGGCATGTGGGACCTAGTTACTGACCAGTGATTGAGCCGGACCGTCTGCATTGGGGGCCCTGCACTACCAGGGAAGCCCTTATCCATTCATTTTGCTTCCCTGCGTTGCCTATAAATCCAAATCTCTCGTTCTAAGACCCTTCCTTTAATCAGAGGTGGGAAGAGGACCGAGTTCTCTTCCCACCCTCAATTGGATTATTCTTTCTCTTTATTTCTTAACTCAAAATCTGCACTTGGAACTTGTCATCCTAAGCATCTGGGCCTGACTATTTTATTGTGTTTTTATCTCAGAAAACAGCCTCTCATCCATCCACTTGCATAGACAAGAAACCTGGAAATCACCCTTGACACCTCCTTTCCTTCACCTCACACAGGACTGAGGAAGAAGATCCACCAGTTTTCCCTTTGAAAGCCTCTCAACTTCACCCACTTCTTTATCCATCTGCAGCTCCCTAAATTGTAGCTACTGTCATCAGTTCCCTGGACAACTGCCAGGTCTTCCTAACTGGTTTCCCTGTTCCTGTTCTTTCTACCTCATTCTCCACATGGTATCATGAATAGTTGGTTATAAATGCCTTTCTGATATTGTCACACTCCTTCCTTTCTGAAAATATGTCAATGGCTTCTGTTATATTTAGGATGAAGATGCAAATTCTTCTGTTGGCCTCAGGCAGGCTTATGTCTGTCTCCATAACCTCATCTCATAACAGATTTCCTTCACTTGAAAGCATCATGGATATGTTACCTCTGGGCCTTTAAGGGTGGATTCCCATACCCTCCATTGATCCTGACTTTATAATGATGCATCTCATTACATGATGGTCTGAGAATGCTTCTCTCATCCACCAGACTATAAGCTGCTTGAGAGCAAGACTGTGTGTGTATGGCTGACCATTGTCTCCCAAACACCTAGCACAGTGCTTCATAACAGACTCTGTGCTCAGTCTGTTTTTTAAAGGAGTAAGTGAATATTATTTCATTTCACTGTACCTTAATCTATTCAACCGTTTCTGTAGTTGGAAACTGAAGATGTGTCAGAGTTTTCACGTTAACAAATGATACCACACTGAATATCCTTATGGATAAATCATTGCTCACATGTTTTTATTGTGGTATAGTTGATGTATTATATAAGTTTCACATATACAACAAATAGCACTAAACTGTACTTCACAGACACTGTGCTATGTATGAAGAAGTAAAATAAGGTAAGCTATTGGGAACAATACATATAAAAACTCCTATGTAAATAGTTTATTACAAAGCCAGAGCATTTTATATTTTATATATAATTTACATCTTAATTACACTCTGAAATTTAAAAATGACTCCAGGTAGCACCACTCACAGGATGGATTCTTGTGTTGCAGGAGATGTTCGGAATGATATTTATGTCACCCTGATACATGGGGAGTTTGACAAGGGGAAAAAGAAGACACCAAAGAACGTGGAGGTGACCATGTCTGTACATGACGAGGAGGGCAGGCTCTTGGAGGTGAGTGATGCTCCCAGTAGTCCCGCTGCCAACAGCACACTCCTTTACAGGACTTCAGGCCTGATGTTAATTGTCTTCACTGTAGAGTGGATTTGGTGTTTCCTAAGAAAAAAGTAGGAAGCCCATTAAATTTGTGATTAGCAGTTACCAATTTTATTAATAAATTCACATAGATTCTTAATTTTATTATTTCTTCTGTGCTGAGAAAGACCTCAGGATTGTACACCAGGTGTACATTTCTAGAGTGAATATTATTTCATTTCACTGTACCTTAATTTATTCAACCGTTTGTTCAATCCTGTACGCCAGGATTTCAGGTGTACATTTCTAATGTAGCGATTCTCTCTCTCTTTTTATTGGTTTATTTTTGGCTGCACTGGGTCTTCATTGCTGCACACAGGCTTCTCTAGTTGCAGTGAGTGGGGCTACCCTTTCTTGCAGTGTGCAAGCTTCTCATTGCAGTGGCTTCTTGTTGCAGAGCACGGGCTCTTGGGCTTCAGTAGTTGACATATATGGACTCAGTAGTTGCAGCTCCTGGGCCTAATAGTTGTGGTGCACGGGCTTAGTTTGTGCCAAGGCATATGGGATCTTCCCAGACCAGGGATCAAATGCATGTCTCCTATGTTGTCAGGTGGATTCTTTACCACTGAACCACCAGGGAAGCCCCTGATGTAGAGATTCTTAGTCATTTTCGAGTAATTTAGACACTTCCAATCTGATAAGGTCCTCCTTTCGATCTGGAGGGCACAGGTCCTCCACCTGGCTGAGCTGAACCAGTGGAGATGTACTGCTTAGAGCTGTTACACTGGAAGGGCTCTTGGTTCGAGGTCAACTACCATGCTTTTTAGTTTTAGAGATCATCAAACTGCAGCCCAGAGAGGATTAGGTGTTCTCTCAGGAACCCAGAGGTGACGCAGGAAACGGACTCAGGTGTCCTCACTTCTGGTCCATTGTTCCTCTAACAGAAGTTAAGTCTTGATTCTGGCCTCATGAAGGAGGATAGGCAAGGGGTGGTCATGGCAGGCTTTTACTGTCCTGAGTGACCTCTGGCTCCTCTTGCGTGTGCCATAGTTATCTGCTGGGGAGTCCATTCCATTCACTGAGTGCATCGTGGTGGGGGCACAGCAGAGTATACCACCCACCACTTCCCTCGGGATGTGCTCGTCTTCGAAGGAATCAGTTGTTTAAAGACAAGTTGTCCTCTGCATAGAGGGAGAAGCAGAATGCTGTGGGCCACAATGTGGGAGTGATTTCTTTGTGCAGTTAGGAGAGCCCTTTCACCCCAAGAGTTCAAGGACACATCTTCATGGCTTTGCTAACTAGCTTGGAAGTACCCCCATGGAGGCCTGACTCTACTGAACTAAGCGGTTCCTTTCTAGGAAGAGCCACAACCCTAAGTTGTAGTGGACGCACCACACCTACGTCCAAGTCCTTAAAACAAGAGTGTAGACAGGACCTCACACAGCTTTATGTCTGCAACGTGCTTAGCTCTGGGTCACCCTCAGTAGACCTCCATTCCCTGAAAGAGGAAAGAAGAAAGGAAGGAAGGACAGTATATGGTTGGAATGAAAGAGAGAATAAAAGTTCTAGCAAAGAGGAATGTTAAGCTGGTACTGGGTGCCTTAGCAACTACGCATTGAGATACTTGGACCCTCAAAGTGCTAGAAACTCACTTTTTTTTTCATATATAATTAATGTATTTATTTTTGGCTTTGCTGGGCTTTTCTCTAGTTTGTGGTGTGTGGGGGCTACTCTCCAGTTGGGGTGTGCAGGCTTCTCATTGTGGTGACGTCTCATGTTGCGGAGCACAGGCTCTAGGGCATGTGGGCTTTAGTTGTAGCACATGGGCTTAGCAGTTGTGACTTGCAGACTCTAGAGCACAGGCTTAAGAGTTACGGTGCCTGGGCCTAGTTGCTTTGTGGCATGTGGGATCCTCCCAGATCAGGGATCAAACCTGTGTCTTCTGCATTGGCAGGCAGATTCTTTACCAATGAGCCACTGGGGAAGCCCAAAACTCAGTCGTTTTAAATTAATTTCTTTTATTGACATATGGTGGCTTTACAGTGTTGTGTTCGTTTCAGGTATACAGCAAAGTATCTATCTATACAGCATTATCTGTCGATCATCTATGTGTATTCTTTTTTAGATTCTTTTCACTGTAGGTTTTTACAACATATTCCGTATAGTTCCCTGTGCTGTACAGTAGGTCCTTGTTACCTGTGTTATACCGAGTAGTGCATATCTGTTCATCTCAAGTTCCTAAGTATCCTGTTCCTCAACCTTCCCCTTTGGAAACCAGCAGTTTGTTTTCTATGTCCATGAGTCTGTTTGCATTTTCTAAATAAGTTCATGTCTGTCATACTTTAGATTCCACATGTGAGTGATGTCATATTTGTCTTTCTCTGTCTGACTTACTTTACCACTTAGTATGACAATACTAAGGTTCTCCAGGTTGATGCAAATAACATTATTTCATTCCTTTTTATGGATGAGTAGTATTCCATTGTATACATGCACCACATCTTCTTAGAAAGTCATCTCACTCTTCACCCCAGAGGTAATCAACTTACAGATGCCAATGTAAGACATGCGCCAGCCATGTGGAGTACCCTGAGGGTCTAGATAATATTATCACCTTCTAATTTTTTCTTTCCATCCAAAGAAAGCGATTCATCCTGGTGCTGGATATGAAGGCATTTCTGAGTACAAATCAGTGGTGTATTATCAAGTCAAGCAGCCCTGTTGGTATGAGACCGTCAAGGTGAGAATGTGCTATCAGTAACTTCCGTCATATATGAAACCTCTTTTAGATTCCTTTCTTCTTTTTTAAAATTAGGATATAGTTGCTTTACAATGTTGTGTTAGTTTCTGCTGCACAATGAAGTGAATCAGCTATATGTGCATATACCCCTGTCCTTGACCCTTCTTCCCACCCCACTCTCCCATCCCACCCCTCTAGGTCATCCCAGAGCCTTGAGCTGAGCTCCTTGCGCCGTACAGCAGCTTCACACCAGCTCTCTGTTTTACACAGTGTATATACGTCAATCTCAATCTCCTGATTCATCCCACCCTCTTTGTCCACACATCTGTTCTCTACATCTGTGTCTCTATTCCTGTCCTGAACTGGGTTCATCTGTATCATTTTTCTAGATGCCACATGTATGCATTAATGTGCTATATTTGATTTTCTCTTTATGACTGACTTCACTCTGTTTGACAGACTTTAGGTCCAAACACATCTCCACAAATAACCCTTTTACCCACCAGTGATTCCTCCTTTATCCCAAAGTTTTACATAGGTTGCCTGTGGTATACATTAAGAAATGATCATCGTAATTCTTTAGAAGAGCATTTCTCTTTCAGAAACTTCAGAAATCTTAAATAACATTGTAGTTTGTCAACGTGTTGAAATTTGGAGGAAAACTTGTGGTTGTAATGATATAAGAGGCTGCCAAGATGGTCCAGCACAAATGGAAATTTTCACACTTTTATGAGCAGCTTCCTAACATTTCTCTCCTTCTTGGTCTCTAACCAAGTTTGCTGGACCCCTTTTCAATTTAACTATATGTTTTTCAGATTCCAAAGTGCTCTTGAGATCAGTCAGCTCATGTGAGCCGTGCAATAGCTCTGCAACTGAAATGGTCTCAGTTGCAGTACCCCCTTTTTCTTTCTTTTTTGTTAATCGTTCACCACACTGAGCAGCATGGGGGATCTTAGTTCCCCCACCAGGGATTCAGCCTGGGAACCACCTGCATTGAAAGGCAGAGTCTTAACCACTGGACCACAAGGGAAGTCCCCACAGGAGCCCTTTTTCTGAAGAGGTAACTGACACTCGGAGAAGTGAAGCAGCCGTGCTCCTCCAGCTGCTCTGCACTAGAGCCCACTGTTTCTGAACCCCAGGCTCCATCAGCTCTTTCTTTTTTATTATTTTACAATTGAAGTATAGTTTATTTACAATGTTGTATTAATTTTGGCTGTACAACAAAGCAATCTCATTATTCATATGTATTTCTAGTTTTTGCTTTTGTTTAGTCACTAAGTCATATCCAACTCTTTGTTACTCTGTGGGCTGTAGTCCACCAGGCTTCTCTGTCTGTGGAATTTCCCAGGCAAGAATACTGGAGTGACTTGCCATTTCTGTCTCCAGGGGACCCTTCTGACCCAGAGATCAAACCACATCTCCTGCATTTGCAGGAGGATCCTTTACTACTGAGCCACCAGAGAAGCTCATCTATACACACACACACACACACACACACACACACACACACACATACACACACACACGCATACATACATATACATACACACGCACATTCTCTTGAATATTTTTTTCCATTATGGCTGAGATCAGGATACTGAATATAATTCCTTGTGCTGTACAGTGGGACTTTGTTGCTTATCCACATTGACTCTTTCTGATTGTCAGAGTCTTAAAAACTCTTCACAGAAAACTAAAAAATAATTGCCCTTGTATCTTAATTCAGAAGTAACCATCCTCCACAATGGTTGGAGCCATAATAAATGCACAAAGATGGGCACAGTTAAGGACAGAAATGGTCTGGACCTACAGAAACAGAAGATATTAAGAAGAGGTGGCAAGAATACACAGACAAACTATACAAAAAAGATCTTTATGACCCAGATAACCACAATGGTGTGATCACTCAACTAGAGCCAGACATCCTGGAATGCAAAGTCAAGTGGGCCTTAGGAAGTGTCACTATGAACAAAGCTAGTGGAGGTGATAGAATTCCAGTTGAGCTATTTCAAATCCTAAAAGATGATGCTGTCAAAGTGCTGCACTCAACCTGACAGCAAATTTGGAAAACTAAGCAGTGGCCACAGGACTGGAAAAGGTTAGTGTTCATTTCAATCCCAAAGAAAGGCAATGCTAAATGATATTCAGACTACTGAACAACTGTACTCATCTCACATGCCAGCAAAGTAATGCTCAAAATTCTCCAAGCCAGGCAGTGAACTGTGAACTTCTAGATGTTCAACCTGGATTTAGAAAAGGCAGAGGAGCCAGAGATCAAATTGCCAACATCTGTTGGATCATCGAAAAAGCGAGAGAGTTTCAGAAAAACATTTACTTCTGCTTTATTGACTATGCCAAAGCCTTTGACTGAGTGCATCACAACAAACTATGAAAAATTTTTAACGAGATGGAAGACCAGACCACCTGATCTGCCTCTGAGAAATCTGTATGCAGATCAGGAAGCCACAGTTAGAACTGGACATGGAACAACAGATTGGTTCCAGATTGGGAAAGGAGTATGTCAAGGCTGTATATTGTCACCCTGCTTATTTAGCTTATGTACAGAGTACATTATGAGAAACGCTGGACCGGATAAAGCACAAGCTAGAATGAAGATTGCTGGAAGAAATATCAATAACCTCAGATAATGCAGATGACACCACCCTTATGGCAGAAAGCAAAGAAGAACTGAAGAGCCTCTTGATGAATGTGAAGGATGAGAATGAAAAAGTTGGCTTAAAACTCAACTTTCGGAAAACTAAGATCATGGCATCTGGTCCCATTGCTTCATGGCAAATAGATGGGGAAACAGTGGCAGACTTTTTTGGGGGGCTCCAAAATCACTGCAGATGGTGACTGCAGCCATGAAATTAAAAGATGCTTGCTCCTTGGAAGAAAAGTTATGACCAACCAAGACAGCATATTAAAAAGCAGAGACATTGCTTTGCTAACAAAGGTCCATCTAGTCAAAGCTTTGTTTTTTTCCAGTAGCCATGTATGGATGTGAGAGTTGGACTATAAAGAAAGCTGAGCGCTGAAGAATTGATGTTTTTGAACTGTGGTGTTGGAGAAGACTTGAGAGTCCCTTGGACTGCAAGGAGATCCAACCAGTCCATCTTAAAGGAAGTCAGTCCTGAATATTCATTGGAAGAACTGATGCTAAAGCTGAAACTCCAATACTTTGGCCACCTGATGAGAAAAACTGACTCATTTGAAAAGATCTTGATGCTGGGAATGATGGAAGGTAGAAGAAGAAGAGAACGACAGAGGATGGAATGGTTGGGTGGCATCACTGACTCCATGGACATGAATTTAAGTAAACGCCGGGAGTTGGTGATGGACAGGGAAGGCTGGCATGCTGTAGTCCATGGGGTCGCAAAGAGTTGGACACAACTGAGCAACTGAACTGCACCATCCTCCACAGTTTTACATACTTAATATGTCTTGAATCATGCTGTTCATACAAATTTAAACTAGGAATAAAACCACCATATGACCCAGCGGTCCCACTCCTAGCCATATACCCTGGGGAAACCAAAATTGAAAAAGACACATGTGTATCCCTTGTTTATTGCAGCACTATTTACAATAGCTAGAATATGGAAGCAACCTAGATGTTTGTCAACAGATGAATGGATAAAGAAATTCTGGTACATATGTACAATGAAATAATACTCAGCCATAAAAAGGAACATATTTGAGTCAGTTCTGATGAAGTGGATGAACCTAGAACCTATTATACAGAGTGAAGTGAGTCAGAGAGAGAAAATATCGTATTCTAACACATACATACAGAATCTAGAAGAATGGTACTGAAGAACTTACTTACAGGGCAGCAATAGGGAAACAGACATAGAGAACAGACATACAGACATGGGGAGAGGGGAGGACGGAATGAGATGTATGGAAAGAGTAACATGGAAACTTACATTATCATATGTAAAATAGCCAAGGGGAATTTGCTGTATGCCTCAGGAAACTCAAACAGGGGCTCTGTATCAACCTAGAGGGGTGAGATGGGGAGGGAGCTGGGAGGGAGGTTCAAGAGGGAGGGGATATATGTATACCTATGGCTGATTCATGTTGAGGTAGATATTCGTGATAGATATTTACATACTAGTCCGTTATAAAACCACACCATAATTAAACTCTTTCCACAAGTTCTCTGCTCTGTACATTGCCCATGTCTCTGTTTTCCTGTCCCTTCTGTACATATAAGCAGCAAAAATAAAAATCTTCCTTTTCTCCAGTATTTTATCTTTCTCTTCTAGTACGTGTATGTGCTCAGTCACGTCTGACTCTTTGTGACCTTACGGACTGAAGCCTGCCAGGCTCCTCCATCCATGGGTTTCTCCAGGCAAGAATACTGGAGTGGCTTGCCATTTCCTTCTCACGGGAACCTTCCCAACCCAGGAGTTGATCCTGGGTCTTCTGCCTTGGCAGGCAGATTCTTTACCATTGAGCCACCAGGGAAGCCCTTTCCTTCCATTGTATCCCTTTGTGTTACTGTATTCATGTACAGCTTGTAGTCCGAAAGGTGCAAGGACTGGTGTTTTCACTCTGAAGCATCTCCTGCTTCATGCTTGAGAAGACACTAGAAATTTGTAGTATCTCCACTTTCAGAATCAATGATAAATAGCAAAGATGATCTCTTGAGCATCAGTTGGTTTGGAGAAATAGCCAAACCTCTCTTGAAGGAAGTTCTCCATGAAATCTCACTCCATCACAGTGGCTCCTTATGACCAGATACTAAAATGAGCCTCATTTTACAAAATGAGCTTTGCGTGCCAAGGACTGAATTGATGTAAACGTGTAATTCTGAATTATTATGCAGGTGTCCATTGCTATAGAAGAAGTTACTCGCTGCCATATAAGATTTACCTTCCGACACCGGTCGTCTCAGGAATGTAAGTATTAGGAGATCTATGACATGCTTTCATCAAAAAAACATCCTGCTTGACAGCACTTTTGTGTGTCTGTAGAACAAGATACTTGGCCTCTTTATTTCAGGATTTATTGGTGCTAAGGAAATACTTTTTAATGATTTTTCTAAGTTTCCAGGATTTGTGTTGTTCATTCTGTATCAGAATTTTCTCCAAATGTGTTCTGTGAGTACTAAGGTTCTCTAAGATGCTAATAGATGCTCTGACACAATGAGTTTCACAGTTGGATAGAGATAGGAAATGCTTGTGTATTATATTTTCCTCTTAGGCATTCACAGCGTATGCTGTCATATTTCTGAGAAATCCTGAAGCCAGAAAAGTGTTTAATCTCTAGTTTCTGAAAAAAAATTTTTTAATGAAAGAACTATTTCAATTTTTAGATCATAGTTCATGAGTTAACTTTTCTAAAGTATGAACAAAGGAGAATATTGTTTATTTTCCGATTGATCACAATGTGTCTGGAAGTGTTGTTCTTATTCAGCACTGCATGAAAGTCCAGTCCTTCCTTCCAAACTGAAATTTTTGACTGCCATCTGCCTACCAGACAGATTGAGGGCCAGGCCCTCAATAGATAATAGAAGATAGGACTCAGGCACTGCTCTGAAAATTCTCTGTGACCTAGTTAGAAAGATGATTATGAAAACAGACGATAAAGGTCAGATCAATGTGATGTGTTACAACAGCAAATGTGGAGTTGTATGCCTAGCACCCAACCCTGCCTGGGGATTTCCTGCAACTCCTAAGATTTCCTATATCCTGTCTGAGCCTCGAAGATAAGCAGTGGTTAGCCCAGCAAAGGGTGATGGTGGAGAAATGTATTTGAAAAAGGAAAGGGAGGCTGAAGTGGGAGCAATTATAATATTAAATTGAGCCATCTTAAAGTGCTTGCCAGTTTTAAAGGTCAGTAGCAAATAGTCAAATATTAGCAATTTCGTCTGGAGAAAGCAATGGCACCCCACTCCAATATTCTTGCCTGGAAAACCTCATGGACCGAGGAGCCTGGTGGGCTGCAGTCCATGGGATTACTAAGAGTCGGACACAACTGAGCGACTTCACTTTCACCTTTCACTTCCGTGCATTGGAGAAGGAAATGGCAACCCACTCCAGTGTTCTTGCCTGGAGAATCCCAGGGACGAGGGAGCCTGGTGGGCTGCTGTCTATGGGGTTGCACAGAGTCGAACACGACTGAAGCAACTTAGCAGCAGCAGCAATTTTGTCCAGTTCTACATTATACTAAAGGAGCATTTCTCAAGCTCTTAGTTTGTACGAAATACCACATGGTATTTATACACTGTCTTGTTTAGTGGGTTTCCCTGGTGGCTCACAGATTAAAGCATCTGCCTCCAATGCGGGAGACGCGGGTTATAGTCTGATAAGATCCATACTACTTTTATCCACATCTGTACATAAGGAAAGTGAGGCTCAGAGATGTTAGGCCCAAGATTGGGCTTCCCTGGTAGCTCAGCTGGTAAAGAGTCCCCTTGCAATGCAGGAGAACCTGATTCGATTCCTGGGAAGATCCGCTGGAGAAGGGATAGGCTACACACTCCAGTATTCTTGGTCTTCCCTGGTGGCTCAGCTGGGTTCAGTCCCTGAGTTGGGAAGATTTCCTGGAGGAGGGAACAGCTACCTACTCCAGTATTCTGGCCTGGAGAATTCATGGAGAAGTCCATGGGGTTGCAAAGAGTTGGACATGACTGAGTGACTTTTACTTCACTTTGCCCAAGGTCACAGGGCTAGTAAGAACCCAGACTGACACCTGGGCAGTCTGATTCCAAGTAGGCTGGAGCAGGATCATGGAAAAGTGAAGGTGCTTTTAGACCATCTTGTGGAGGAGCCATTAAAGAGTGTTGTATAGGTCAGGAGTCCCTAACTTCTGGAGTCTGATGCCTGATGATCTGAGGTGGAGCTGATGCAATAATAACAGAAATAAAGTGCACAATAAATGTAATGCATTTGAATCATCCTGAAACCATCCCCCCTGCCCCTGGTTTGTGGAAAAATTATCTTCCATGAAACCAGTCCCTGGTGCCGAAATGATTGGGGATTGCAGGTATAGGTGGTGGTGGTGATTTGGTATCTATTTATAACAGCTTTAGTCATGGTATCCCCAACCAAACTGGACACGGCCCAAGTGGCCATCAAAAGGAGAGCATATGAACAAGCTGTAGTCTAATCTTTTCATAACAGATACTGCTCAGCCAGTCTGGGGACGCACGAGACCCAGCAGAGCTTAGAGATGTGCCTGTGGTGAGAAGGGGCCACGAGTCACCCCAGCCACAGACGTCTGAGTAGGGCACGTGGTGAGTTCAGAGGCCAACTCTGGAGACCAGAAGGGAGGCCCTTTGCTTCCTCAAGAGGCTGGATTCTCCCTCCCAGATGCCACAAGAAACACATAACCCCTTTTCCTGGCACATTGGCATCTTGGAAAAAGAGAGGAACAGAAACCTTAGATGGTATCACAACCTTGTTATTGTTCAGTGGCTAAGTTGTGTCTGACTCTTTGCAACCCCACGGACTGCCGCAACCACGCTTCCCTGTCCTTCACTGTCTCCTGGAGTTTGCTCAAGCTCCTGTCCATGGAGTCGGTGATGCCATCCAACGATCTCATCCTCTGTCACCCCCTTCTCCTCCTGCTCTCAGTCTTTGCCAGCATCAAGGTCTTTTCCAATGAGTGGGCTCTTCACATCAGGTGGCCAAAGTATTGGAGCTTCAGCATCAGTCCTTCCAGTGAATATTCAGGATTGATTTCCTTTAGGATTGACTGGTTTGATTTCCTTGCTGTCCACAAACCTTGAAATATAATAAATACTTGCTGAAGTACTTCCTTGGTGCTCCAGTGGCTAGGAATCTGCCTACCAACACCGGGGTCATGGATTTCATTGCTGGTCTGGGAAGATCCTACCTGCTGAGGAGCAACTAAGGCCATGCACCACAGTTACTCAGCCTGTGCTCTAGAGCCCATGCTCCAAAGTAAGAGAAGCTTCTGCAGTGAGAAGCCCATACACAACTAGAGAGTAGTCCCTGCTCACTACAGCTAGAGAAAGCCCGTGCACAGCATCAAAGACCCAGCGCAGCAAAATATAGCTAAATACATACATATATACAGAGTATACATACATACATACTGAGTCTGTTTTAAAACAGCAGTAGTGAGACAGCCCATGGAATGGTTTGGAAGCATGGCATTTGACCTGATTAGGTTTGATTTTGGAAATTCATACCAGAGAGTGGAGAGATGTTGGGTGGTGAAGGGCTAAAGACAGAGAGACCTGTTATGAAGAGCTTATGGGAATACAGGGAAGTGATGAGGGTGGCTTGGACTCAGGAGGGAACAGCAGGAATGGAGAGAAGAGGTGTCCCGAGGCTCTTGGGATGTGGGGTTAGCCTGGGGGTGAGGTTAGTGTCAATACTCGCTGTTCTGATTGGATGTTTGAGTGGATTCTGGTGTCATTTATTCATAAATATAGGAAGAGCAGGGTATGTGTTGGGGGCACCAAAGATTTCAGTTAAGGAACTGTTTCCTTCAGGGAGGCAGTGACATGGATAATCCATATGGCTTAGTGGAGCTCACTGAACTAATTGATGAGCGTGCGGTTGAACGCCTGACTACAGAGCCGAGTGCCGTCTGCCGTCATAGCCATCACTCCCTCGTCCTTCTGCCCCGCTCAGACATATATTCTTGTCTTTTCAGCCAGAGATAAATCGGAGCGAGCCTTTGGCGTGTCCTTTGTGAAGCTGATGAACACAAATGGCACCACTCTGCAGGACGGGAGGCACGATCTGGTGGTGTATAAGGTGGTGCTAAAGAAAGAGGCTGCAGACCTCCTTACTCCCTCTGAAAGTGATTCTGAAAACTCCTTTTAGACTTCGTGTATAACTAGCAGAAACTTCTCTAGAGCCACATGTGTTTGCACCTACCAGTCTTGAATCCCAGAGGACTGTGGCCACACTAGCTTCATGGACTCCCATCCCCTTCAGTCTAATAAATGATGTTCCTGGGCCTTCCCTGATGGTCCAGTGGGGACTGCCAGTCACACTGCCACTGCAGGGGGCGTGGGTTTGATCCCTGGTTGGGAAACTTGGATCCCACATGCTGTGCAACATGGCCAAGAAAAAAAATTTTTTTTTTTTAATTTTCTTTAAAGGATGGTCCCTCCTTCTTCTGCAAATGGCATCATGGAGGTGAACAGCCAGAGATTATGCTCTGGCTTTCTGTTCTTTGCACCATCCTTTGTGGGGCATTGATAATTGCACTGTTGGGCTGGGTTAGCAGGTGGGTGGGTGTGGTAGGATGTGGTTTTCATATCAGCATGAGCCAGGCACCACTTCTGTGCTCTGGGGCCCCTCTTCCTCCAGTATCAGTTTTGTCCTTATTCTTCCATCTAAGTGCTGCAGAGCTATCATTCCCACTGAGATTTTAGAGTCGAAAGTAGATGTTGAGAAGATCTCATTTGTCCAACAACGTCAAGGAGGATTTTTTTCAGTTGATAGCTTTTCTGAGATGAAGCTGCCTGATGTTATTTCCGTTAATAGCTCTTGAGCTCAGAAATAGTGTTGGAAGCCATGGCTAGCTGTTTCTTCTCAGGGGACCCAATGAAGTATAACTGTGACAATTTACACGTTCGAGAAAATAAAATCCAGCCTTACTGTTTACTTACGTATTTATAACACAGACTAGGATATTTATTTCTGCTTCATTACTTATTCCATTTTCATAGAATGTTTAAATTATTTCTAGGCTCAGATTTTTGAAAAATATCATAACACCTCAGAGTTAGAAGGGATCCACTATAAAAACTTTGTTTCTTATGCTAGAAATACACTGTGCTCATGATAAATATTATTCTATTTGCACCTAAGAGATTTTGGCTACTCTCTGGCGTCCCTGACATACTTCCTTTGCAGGGTGACAACAAGAAGATGGAAGATGCTAAATTCTACCTGACCTTGCCTGGAACCAAGGTGGAGATGGAAGAAAAGGAGCTCCAAGCATCTAAAAACACAGCCAACTTTGCAGCAGCCAAAGACAGCACAAAGGACAGCTTTCAGATTGCCACCCTCATATGTTCCACGAAGCTCACCCAGAATGGTAGGCACAGTGACCGGAATGACACCAGAATGGGCTTTCTATTGGGTCCTCCTGGGCTCCTTTGTTAAATTCAGGAGATTGGACCATCTGTCTTCTGAGATGGGGTCCTGGCCTGTCTGGATTCTGCTCTTTGCTTGATGTTCTAGGTAGAACTTTTAGATAGCTAGAGCTTTTTCTGAGGCTTCTTTGTCTATCTTTGAACCAGGATGAAAAACACTTAGGTGTTTTTTAAATACGGTAGAACCTACAAATGTATTCTAACAGAAGCCATAAAATTTGAAGGTCTTATGTTTCATTCCTTCAAAGCAGGAAAGAGCTCTAATACTGTTCTTTGTATGATGTGTATGAGAGATTCTGGTAGCAAGGGAAGGACACTGGCAGGCAAATATCAGTCTCTTGCTCAAGAAGGATGGCAAAGACCAGGGAGGATTTCCTGTTAGCCTTTCCATCTTCGCCATGTAGACTCCTCTTTCCCCATTTTTTTTCTCAAGCAGTCAAAGAATTTCCATAAAATCAGCTGAACATTTCAGAGTCAGCTTCACTTTGTCCCTTCTTGAAATCTGATAGCAATTTTAACTTCTCTTGTGTATATCATGGCATTTGATAGCCAATAACAGCTTCTTATTCATTTAACCTATGTAATTTCTAAGGAGTCCTGCTGAATATTGTGATCCAAGGATTAGATACTTTGGGGACTTGCTTTAAAAATTCTATATCCCCTGTGCTGTGTGGATGATTAGTCCCTTTGATTTGAGAAGATTAGGGGCTCTGTCTTAGGGAGATGATAAGGTAGACAAAGCAGCTGAGATTAAGGGACACTCAAGGAGCAGATAGCATGTGGTCGATCTTTAGAAAGGGTCTAAAGATTTATTTTGGTGAATCATGGTTGGGTAGAGAATATGGATAGTATTTCAACTTGAGCAAGTGTCTAGACTCAGTAGAGTGAGGCTTAGAGCTATTACTTATGGGAAAGTAAAAGCATGCATCAAAAATGAAGCCAGAAAAAAAGGCAGAACTATAAAGACATGAAAATATCCATGATTACAGAGGGCTCGGGGAGAGAGGGAGGGATGAACAGACAAAAAACGGGATTTTTAGGACAGTAAAGCTATACACCAAATGATACCCTAATGGGTACAGGGGTATATGTCACTGGACATTTGTACATACCCACAGAATATACGAAGTGAAGCCTAACCTAAACGGCAACCTTGAGTTAATGATCTTTATCAGCGCTGGCTCATCGGTTGTAATAAAGGTGCTACAGTAATGCAGGATGTTAATAATACTGGAAACTCTGCAACCTTGAAGGGGTATTTGGGAACTCTCTGCAAGCCTAAAACTGCTCAAAAAAATAAAGTCTGCTGCGGCTGCTGCTGCTAAGTCACTTCAGTCATGTCCGACTCTGTGCGACCCCACCAGGCTCCTCCATCCCTGGGATTCTCCAGGCAAGAACACTAGAGTGGGTTGCCATTTCCTTCTCCAATGCATGCACGCAGGCTAAGTCGCTTCAGTCACGTCTGACTCTGCGATCCTATGGACAGCAGCCCACCAGGCTCCCCTGTTCACAGGATTCTCTAGACAAGAATACTGGACTGGGTTGCCATTTCCTTCTCCAAAATAAAGTCTATTAATTAGGAAAAGGCAAACACCTTAAAAATTAAGCCAGAAAGCATTCTGAGCTTACATGACAGGACTGTATCCGTGATATAACCATTGTTAGGGAAAAAGTAAGTATAAATACATTGTTGATACAAGGTTAAATAGTATAATGTTTATCGGAAATGATTAAGAAGGTGTATCAGAGATTTTAAATATTTATCTTCAGACCCTTTGGTCTAGTACTGTGACCCTTAGAAAGTGAATGTAAGTGGACAATGAGAGATTAACACAAAGATTTCTGTAGGAGGATGTTTCCCTATTATTCATAATGGGGGAACACGGCAAACAATCCAGATGTCCAGTAGTTGGGGATCAGGTCAAAGTCTATAATGTTATTAAATGATGAAATATATGAGGCTGTGAAGAAAAAAAAAAAAACTGGGTTGGCCAAAAAGTTCATTCAAGTTCCTCTGTCACATCCTTAGAGAAACATGAATGAACTTTTGGGCCAACTCAGTATTTCAAAACAAAGACATAGGAAAATGTTAACAGTACATAGAACATAACCTTAGTTTTGTTTAAATACCTAAGGAGAATTTGGAGCCCCTTGCCTGGGTTCGGTTCCCAGCTCTGCCACTTGCTAGCTGGTTCGTCTTGGACAAGTCACTTGATCTCACTGTGACCCAGTTTCCTCATCTCACCTGCTGTGAGTCTGGAAGTAGGAAGAGGGGACAGACAGGGCAACCTTGTGCATATATGAAAAGACAGGATATTCCCAGCAGCAGATCGTAAGCGTTATTGTTTCTCTGCTTTCTTCTAATATGATGGGAATGAAAAGGAACCAGTTCGGTTTATCCTGAGGAACATGAGTAAACTGCAACTCCAGTCTGTTCTCCTTCTCCATGGAGACTGACCAAAGGTGTTGTTCCTTAGCCTTTGGAGAGCTGTTCAGACTCCAAAGCTCAAAAGCTACTGGACTTTGTCACAAACAGAGCCTGTAGGTGCTTTCATTACTTTATGAATTTTTTCGAAACTAGAACAGCTCGATTTATATGGAATCATTTTGTTGCTGGACTGTATGGAGGGTGAGAATAGATTTGTTCTAGAAAAGGGAGAGGGGAGTCAAGTCTCTGCAGGTGTGGACCCTGCACCAGGCTTTCACAGCTGTCTCATTTTACCCACGGACATCCTAGCACAGGAGGACACCCACATTGTTATCATTAATCTCAATTTGCTGATCAGAATTCTGAGTTAAGAAACCTAAGTTAAATATTAGGCTGGCCAAAAAGTTCATTCAAGTTTTTCTGTAACACCTTACCTAATACTGTGCCTGAACTCATAAGTGATGGACTTGCATCTGAAAATATATATTTGTAGCAAAATTTAGGGGCTTTTGGTCACTCTTTTCTTTTTTAAATGTTGCAGTCCTAATCTTTTCCCAAAGGTAATCTACCCTAAATTTGGAGACTGTCGATTAGAGGATCATGAATTCTTACATACTTCTGATGGAGATGTAAATTGAAACAACTTTGGATAACATTTAGGTAGTATCTGATATGGTTGAAGGTGGTCATTCCTGATAACCCAAAAATATACTCTAGTTTTACGCCTCAGATAAGCAGCTGTACCTGGATACCGGGAGGCATATGAGAATGTACACAGCACAGTTGCTTATGATGTCTCACAACCACAAACAGTCCATCTGGTGTGGGGGCTGCTGTTTTGTTTTCTTTTTTAGTTTTGGCTCTGCCGCTTTGACTTGCGGGATCTTAGTTTTCTGACCAGGGATTGAACCCAAACTCTTGGTGTAAGAGTGGAGTCCTAACCATTGGATTGGCAGAGCATTCCCCTCTCTGGTTGTTCATTGACAGTAAAATGAATGAACAAATTCTGGTACATCATACAATGGGATAAATACTATATAGCAGGGAAACGAAGTTTTTCAGAGCTATTCGTCAACCTGTATGAATCCCAGAAACACTGTGAGTCTAGGCCTCTTTCTATAAGACTGTGCCACCACTTTTCTTGCCCTAAGACCTTATGGTTCACCATTACCAAATCCATTCTTAATATGAGCATTGATGGAGCATTCAGGTATCTCTAGGGAATAAACCTCTAGGCTGATGAGTGGATGCTTGGCAGATGCTAATCTGCTGGGTGACTTTTCTCTGCTGATGGTGTATCTAACTCCTTTTCCTTAGGTAGCGCTCATGAAATGAAGTGTAACCAGTGGAACAGAATGGTTGACTAGCCTCAGGCAGAAATAGGAGATGAGAAGATGGAATGGACAGTGCCTAGTGGATAGGTCTAGCACGGAGTCTATTCTTTAGTGTTTATGTGAGGAGTGAAGAATTGTCTTGTGTACACTTCCACTTTCCTCGGGGCTGCTGGTTTTGATCCCATCCTGCTATTCAGTCTTTGATCCAGCGTGTACTGAACACCTGCTAGGTGGCAAGCAGTGTGATGGGTTTAAGAATGAATGCGATATGGTCCCTCCCTTCCAGTGTTTCAATCTATGGGAAGAAGCAAAGAGATGTCACGTGTGTCATTACTTATTTGTCCTAATGTATATCCATATGGTCAAGGACTGCAGATAGACGAGAACAATTGGTTATGTCTTCCCAGAGGGAATAAAGTTTGAAATGAATCTTTAGGTAGAAGTAGCAGCTGACCAAATCCATAGTATTGGGTTGGCCAAAAAATTTGCTTGGGTTTTTCCATAGCATCTATTTTTTTTTAATAAATTTTAAAATGTATTTATTTATTACCTATTTGGGCTTCCCTGTTGGCTCAGACTGTAAAGAATCCAGCTGCAAATGCAGGAGACCTGGGTTCAATTCCTGGTTGGGAAAATCCCCTGGGGAAGGAAATGGCAACTCACTCCAGTATTCTTGCCTGGGAAATCCCATGGACAGAGGAGCCTGGTGGGCTGTAGTCCGTGGGGTTGCACAAGAGTCAGACACAACTGAGCAACTAAGCACACATTATTTACTTGGCTGCATCAGGTGTTAGTTGTGGTGCACAGGTTTATCTCCAGTTGTGCCAAGCAGGCTTCTGAGCGTGCGAGCTCAGTAGTTGCAACACGTGGACTTAGTTGCCCCGTAGAGTAGAATGTGGAATCCTAATTCCCTGCTGCTGCTAAGTCGCTTTAGTTGGGTCCAACTCTGTGCAACCCCATAGATGGCAACTCAACAGGCTCCCCTGTCCCCAGGATTCCCCAGGCAAGAACACTGGAGTGGGCCGCTGCTTCCTTCTCCACCTAATTCCTTAATGAGGGATCAGACCTGTGTTCCGTTGCCTTGGAAGGCAGACTCTCAACCACTGGACCACCAGGGAAGTTCCTCCATAACAGCATATGGATAAAACCTGAACGAAATTTTTGGTCAAAGCACTATAGTATTTTGGGGCATTTGAAACAAAGGAAAGTAAAGACAGGAAATGATTTCAGAGCATGCTACAGCTTGGGGAGTATTGAGTTGATCTGTCTGCCTGTGATGGGCTGGCAGACAAACCCTAGGAAGGACCTTAGCACCTTCTGCTGTGAATGCTATTGGGATTTTATTTTGTTGACAGTGGGTTGTCTCTAGGGATTGGAAGTTTCCCAGGGACCAAACATGTGCATGCCAGTAAAACAGACACACTGAAACAAATTGGCTGTTCTCATGAACAGAATACATTTTCAACTACTTATATATGTGTTTACACAAATCCATTGATTAAAAAATACATAGTGCTACGCTTACTAAAAAACGCTCTATGAATAGTAACTTGATGCACTAGAGAAAATGATAAAGTAGTAATGGTCCAGATGCCTGCTCTAGTATGACACTACAGTGACACTTTTAGTATCTAGACGTTCATTAGACCTGTAAAAGGCTTGTGGTTGGGTAGTTGCTAACTCCTGTCTGACCCTTGTGACCCCATGGACTGTAGTCCACCAGGCCCCTCTGCCTATGCGATTTCCCAGGCAAGCATACTGGATTGAATTGACATCTTCTTCTCCAGGAGATCGTCCTGACCCGAGGATCGAACCTGGGTCTCCTGCATTGCAGGTGGATTCTTAACCACTAAACCACCAGGGAAGCCCATTGTGAGTGGTTTACAGATCCCAAATTCTGCATTTTAAATCCAAAAACACCCAAAGATTTTTGTTGTAGAGTTACCCTGCAAGCCATTCATCTGTTCTGCCATCCTTCAGTATAGCAACCCATCTGATTTGCCATCTGTTTTATTTCTTTGAAGAACTCTGGGAGGCAGCATGATAGAATAGCAAGGACATGGTTTTGGGGAATCGGAAGATCTGTCATTAAATTCCATTCATACTGTTCTCTGGCAGTTGTGTAATCTAAGGCGGGTAGTTTAATTTCACAAAGCTTAAGTTTTCTTCATCTCAAAAATGAAACAATAAAATGAAACAATCTGTTCTATGGTTACCAAAGGGGAAAAGTAGGGAGGGACAAATTAGGAGGTTGAGATTAACATATACACACCTATAAAATACATATACATACCTATAAAACATATACATACCTATATATAACATATACATAGCTATATAATAGTTAGCCCAAGGACTTACTGAATAACACACAGAACTCTACTCAGAGTAGTTTTCTGTAATAATCTATATGGGAAATAGAATCTGAGAAAGAATATATATACATATATATATGAATATATAATGTTTGTATATTTACATATATAATTATATATCTTTACATATTATACATTACTATAACTATATACTTATAATTCTTATATATTATGTATACT
>SJYC01143354.1:0-61165 GCA_006408675.1 Madoqua kirkii
AACAATTCTCTGTAATAATCTGTATGGGAAATAGAATCTGAAAAAGAGCATATATATTTATATATTCTTTTTACATATACATATTACATATTCTTATAACTAAATCAGGCTTCCATGGTAGTTCAGAGATGGTAAAGAATCTGCCTGCAATGCAGGAGACACGGATTTGATTCCTGGGAGACCCAGGGAAGATCCCCTGGAGAAAAGAATGGCTACCCATCCAGTATCCTTGCCTGGAAAATTCCATGGACCGACAAACCTGGTAGGCTGTAGTCTACGGGTTACAAAGAGTCAGACATTTCAGAGTGACTTTCACTCACTCACTATAGCTAAATCATTTTGCTGTACACCTGAAACTAACACAACATTGTGGATCAATGATACTCCAATATGAAATAAATTGTTTTTAAGTTGAAAAAATCAATGAAGTCTCTACAGTGTGGATGTGATGTTTAAATGAATTAATGTACATTCGTAAGTTTATTTTCCCCTCTGCATCCACCGAGACACACAGAGTGACAGGAGACAAATTAAGCAGTGAAGCAAATTAAAGGAAGGTAGCCTATTTAAGTGATTCATGTGTAAGATGGTGATATCTTACATGAGAGGTATGCATTCTACTCAGGAATGTTTTAGGTTCTTGTACATTTGTGGTTGGTTTTTTTCTCTGTGAAGAAGGAAAGATGACTGAAAGGTTTTCTTTGACTTAGGTAAGAGACAGTAAATTAAAAGACTGCATAAGGCTCTAGCCCCCTGTAGGAGCAATGATCTCCACAGAGCTGCGTGTGTGGATTGCTCTGCAAATCTGTGTCTAACGCTTATGGTTTGTGGTTGTTCTTCCCAGTTGACCTGTTAGGCTTGTTAAATTGGCGCTCAAGCCCTCAGAATATTAAACACAACTTGAAGAAGTTAATGGAGGTGGATGGAGGAGAGATTGTGAAGGTATGTTTATTTATTCACAGATAAGACTACAGCCACTGCATCCTTAGTTCAGTATCTTAAATGACCCCAATGAGTGCAAACATTGGGAAGCAAGTGTGCCAGTTTTTAAGAGAATGCTATTTGTAAACCTCTTCTTTTGAAATCTAATTCTCCGCGTATTTCTGCACTCTGGAGCTAAACTGAAAGCACCAGATAACCTCTCTGTTTTTCTTATCTTCAGTTTTTGCAAGATACACTAGATGCACTTTTTAACATCATGATGGAAATGTCAGATGATGAAGCGTATGACTTCCTCGTGTTTGATGCACTGGTAAGCAATTATGCACGATAACCTAGTGTTCGTTCCCACAACTTTGTGCATTTTGATAGTTCAGTATTATAAATAATGGTGACAGTATCCTCCTGCATAAATATTTGTATCCATCTCTCTGATGAATTCTTGAGGCAACATTCCCAGAAGTCATGTTAGATACAATTGACTTCTTAAAATTTTTATTTATTTTTGGCTGTGACGGGTGTTAGTTGCAGTGCTTGAACTTCTCTCTGTCTGCAGTGCTCGGGCTTAGTTGCCCCGTGGCATGTGGGAGCTTAGTTCCCCAGCCCAGGATTGAACCTATGTCCCCTGCATTGGAAGATGGATGCTTAACCACTGGACCACCAGGGTGGTACCTAGATATGATTGACTTATAGTCAAGACCTTTTTTCTTCAATTCCTGTTAAATCTTCCTTTTTGATATGCTTTTTCTTTTTCATTCGGGAAAACGAGGTGTTTTACTACGTTTGACATAAAGAATCCCTTTAACTTGATTTAAAATTGTCTGGCCCTAAACCAGAACATGGGGCTTCCCAGGTGGCTCAGTGTTAAAGTAACCGCATACAGTGCAGGAGGTGCCGGAGACCCAGGTTTCATCCCTGGAGGGCGAAGGTCCCCTGGAGAAAGAAATGGCAACCCACCGCAGTATTCTTGCTTGGGAAATATGGACAGAGGAGCCTGGTGGGCTGCAGTCCATAGGGTTAGAAAGAGTAAAAAATGGCAGAGTGACTAAGCACGCATGCATCATAAGTAGGTGCAAAGTGGTTATTTGTTGGTTATGTGTCTGGTGGTGATGTCATGTCACCTGGTAAGAGTTAACATCTGAGCAGAAAATTGAGACCCAGAAGTCTGGTGAAGTTCAGTTTTTAGGGGCACTCACACTGCGCTGAGGAGAGAGACATCGTTCAGTATTTCATTAGCTGTATCCTTGCGATAGTATCTATTATTCTCCTAGGAAACCTGTCCCTACACCCTGCCCCCTCCAATTCCATTTTCTTCCCTGACCTGTTTACCTGTGCCCTGCCTGCCCTCTGTGGCCATCAGCTCTTGGAGGCCGGGGGTGCTGGATTATATTGTCTTCCTCCAGGATTTACCACAGTGCCTGACACTCCATGGCCTCTCTGCTCACGTTAAATAAAAAGAAACCTGAGACTTCTCTTCAGCTCTGGAATAGTAATGTTGGGGATGCTGCCAAAATAATCAAGCAGGAAAAGAAGACCCCATACACTGAGACCCAGCTTGTTGACTGAATGCCAGGGTTTGTGCTGTACTGCTATTTATATTTTTCACCTTTGGCAGGTGTTTATTATTTCACTGATAGGAGACATCAAGTTCCAGCATTTCAACCCTGTTCTCGAACCTACATTTACAAGCACTTCAGCGCCACTCTGGCCTACGTGTGAGTACCAGGCCTGGGAAGCGTCTGTGGTTGGGTTGTCGGTTTGTGCTCCAGGGGCTGGGTTGTCCAGAAACCAAGAGGCCATGAGCTGAGGACCTGCAGCTCTAAAGTACAGAACCTTGTGCTAAACTTCCTGGTGGAAAGTGGGAACCAACAATTCCAACTATGGAAAAAGGATTATATGCAGGCCCTCATCTCTGAGAAGTTATAGAAGAGATAAGGCTATACTGAGCCAGAGCATCTATAGGTGAGGAGTTGAAGTTGTTAGGAGTGTGATCCAGGACAGAGGACCCTACCCAAGGTCTTAGGAGGTGGGTGTCAGTGGGATCAGCCAGAGGTGCCAATGGGATCAACCAGAAGGTGAAGGAGGACCACATGCTAAAGAACTGTGGGTCATGCCCTCAACTCTACACAACGAATGCTTTGTAGAAGTCATTGCTTAGAGCAGGGGTCCCCAACCCCCAGGTCATGGGCTGATACCAGTCAAGTGACCTGATAGGAACTAGGTCCCACAGCAGGCAGTGAGTGGCTGGTGATCACATGAAGGAAGCTTCATCTGTATTTACAGCCACTTCCCATCCCTCACATCACTGCTTGAGCTCTGCCTCCTGTCAGGGCAGTGGTGCCATTAGATTCTCATAGGAGTGAACCCTCCTATTAACTGTGCATGCAAGGGATCTAGATTACGAACTCCTTATGAGAATCATCCTGAAAACTATTTTCTGTTCCCCTGGTCTGTAGAAAAATTGTCTTTTACAACTGGTCCCTGGTGCCAGAAAAGTTGGGGACCACTGGCTTAAAGGATAGAAGATGGTTGAGTTTTCTTTCTTTTACATAAAAGGGAATGGTCCCCACCTTTCCCAGAGTAAAGCCTTCTTTCTGTCTTTAGATTATGAGACCTGACTGGTGTTTACTCTGAGCTTTGCCTTGCAGTGCCCAGATCACCACAGGGGGCCCTGTCCCCCAGCCCCTTGCATTCTGTTTTTGTGCAGAGCAACGTGATAGTGACAGGAGTGTAGGTGAGATGGCAGGGATGTTTCTCACGTGCCGTATGCCTGATTGTGCCAGTTGTTGCCGGCTGATCTGTCAGGCTACCTGCTGACCTGGTCTGGTCTGTCATTCAGACCTTTGATCCCATGTATCTTTTTCTGAACTAAACAAGAAAATTCTCAGTTTTATCTGCATAATGGTTAAAAAATGTAATAAAACATAAGTGACATTCAAAGACATGTCAGTGTAGCATAATCAGCAATTAACACAATGGATATAATGCCCACTAGGTTCAGGGAAGCAGCAGATAAACCAATGAGGCAGCTCTTTACACCCAGTAGCCTGAATTTCCAAGGCAATAGCCACAAGAGACAAAATCCTTCATATGATCTTATTTATTTGTGAAATCTAAAAAAAAAGTTGTTGAGTCGCTCAGTTGTGTCTGACTCTTTGCGACCTCATGGACTGTAGCACGCCACAGTTCCCTGTCCTTTGCTATCTCTCGGAGTTTGCTCAGACTCATGTCCATTGAGTCAGTGATGCCAACCAACCATCTCATCCTCTGTCATTCCCTTCTACTGCCTTCAGTCTTTCCCAGCATCGGGGTCTTTTCCAGTGGGTCAGCTCTTTGCATCAGATGGCCAGAGTATTGGAGCTTCAGCATCAGTCCTTCCAGTGAATATTCAGGGTTGATTTCCTTTAGGATTGACTTGTTTGAACTCCTTTCAGTTCAAGGAACTCTCAAGAGTCTTCTCCAGCACCACAGTTCAAAAGCACTAGTTTTTTGGCATTCAGTCGTCTTTGTGGTCCAACTCTGGAAAAACCAAAGCTTTGACTATATGGACCCTTGGCAAAGTGATGTACAAATAGTACAAGCAAACTCATTTACAAAGTAGAAGTAGAGTCACAGATGGAGAAAGGTTACCGGGGGATACAGAAAGGGAGGGATAAGTTGGAAGATTGACACATACACTACTGTATATAAAATAGATAACTATTAATAATAAGACCTATAGTCTAGTCAAGGCTATGGTTTTTCCTGTGGTCATGTATGGATATGAGAGTTGGACTGTGAAGAAGGCTGAGCACCAAAGAATTGATGCTTTTGAACTGTGGTGTTGGAGAAGACTCTTGAGAGTCCCTTGGACTGCAAGGACATCCAACCAGTCCATTCTGAAGGAGATCAACCCTGGGATTTCTTTGGAAGGAATGATGCTAAAGCTGAAATTCCAGTACTTTGGCCATCTCATGAGAAGAATTGACTCATTGGAAAAGACTGTGATGCTGGGAAGGATTGGGGGCAGGAGGAGAAGGGGGCAACAGAGGATGAGATGGCTGGATGGCATCACGGACTCGATGGACATGAGTCTGAGTGAACTCTGGGAGATGATGATGAACAGAGAGGCCTGGCGTGCTGCAATTCATGGGGTCGCAAAGAGTCGGACACGACTGCGCGACTGAACTGAACTGATACAGTATAGGAAACTCTACTCAGTATTCTGTAATGGCCTATATGGGAAAAACATTAAAAACAGAGTGGGTATATGTATATGTGTAACTGATGCACTCTGCTGTACTTAAACTAACACACCATTTTAAGTCAACTATACTCAAAGAAAAAGATGAAATCCTATCATTGGATCTTTATTATCCAGAGCCAAGTGCAGGACTCCAAGTGGTGTGCTTCTGGTAATCTGAGTTGATTTGCAATAATTGATCAAGTCTACATGATTCCTATGAATTTTTCTTAACACTGGGAAAACTCAAGATTTCCCAGAAGAAAAGTTCAGAATTTCAGTGCCCTCAAAAATGTGAGATGGCCCCAGATTAAAACAATGCCTAGTCCAGAAACTCTAGAAAAACGTAAAGAGCAATCCCAGAGCAGTTTTATCTGTTCAGATGCTTAGAACTCTGGGCTGCTCTTCTTCCCATACAATAAAATTTTTATCTGGCTCCAATTTAGGGATTCTAAAAAGTTAGGGCAGATTGGATGGAATTAGATTTCTTTTAAGGTAGCTACTTAGGCAAACAAGTCCATCCATACACGAACATTTGGAAAAGTTGGCATAACATGTTGTTGTTGTTTTAGTCAATAAGTCATGTCCTACTCTTTGGAACCCCGTGGACTGTAGGCCACCAAGTTCCTCTGTCCATGGGATTTCCCAGACAAGAATACTGGAGTAGGTTGCCATTTCCTCCTCCAAGGGATATTCATGACCCCAGGATCGAACCCATGTCTCCTACATTGGCAGGCGGATTCTTTACCATTGCGCCACCTGGGAAGCCCCTGTATAACATACTAGAGATTAAAATACCCTCACATTTGCATCCCTTCAGCTCTTTTTCTTGATCCTTTTAAAAAGAATCCTGCAAAGGAAAAGAAACTATCCCTTGTTTCTAAGCAGAAGGGGAGCACTAAGCCTAGACTGCAGTGAGAGGAAATTTCTAGTAGAAATAAGTACTCTAGTTATGACTTCTACTTTCCCAGGAAGCCAGGTTCCCTTCTGTATAGTGTACCTTAGGCCCCAGAATACCACTTTGCCCCATTGACGAGTTTCTCTTTCTCATCCTTTTCAGGAAACTCTCCAAGGTACTGAACTTTTACGTGGCTAATGCAGATGATTCCAGCAAGACAGAATTGCTTTTTGCTGCTTTGAAAGCCTTAAAGTACTTGTTTAGGTTCATCATCCAATCTAGAGTACTCTACTTGAGGTAATGGTGATGGTAATACGATTTTGATGCTCTCCACCCTCTCTGACAGTAGTTTTTCTTATTCCTTGTGTACATGTTCAGCTCTGTGAGCTTTTGGATCATGGAACTGTCAAATTTCAGAACTTGGTAGCTGAAGATGAGAGTGGACTTGTTTAGTTGCTCAGTCCTGTCTGACTCTTAGCAACCCTGTGGACTGCAACCCATCGGGCTCCTATGTCCATGGGATTTCCCAGACAGGAACAGTGGAGTGGATTGCCTTTTCATCTCCAGGGGATCTTTTCGACCCAGGAATCAAACCCATGTCTCCTGCACTGCTGGCATTTACTTTCCCACTGAGCCGCCAGGGAAACCTAAGGGTGGACTGTGCAGCCTCTAAAGAAGGTTCACGCCGAGTCCTTTTGGGTCAGCAGAATTTCTAAAGCAGTAGTGGCAGCTGGACTGAGGGATGCAGGTTGCTACATTGTGCATCCCTAATGGAGAGCCTTTGTTGGTGACAGATGTGTAGGAAGTCAGGTTCCTGTGGCAAGACTATATTTAAAATAGCAAGGAGCTTCATCATGATATTGGATGTGCAAATCTAGGATCGTGAACTGTTGTGGGAAGTAGGTGAAAATAGTGGCAGTTGTTAGGGTTTGTTTCTGAGGTTTGTGTTTCTTTGCTGACTTCAAGCTGAGGTGCTTGGTGAAACTAAGCCCTAAAGATATGATTAATTCCCAATTTGAATTCCTAGAATGACTGCTTCATAAAAACAATAGAAATCAAAAATGAAAAAATAACTTTTCTGGGAATGTCCACAACCCCATTGCCATCACTACTGGATTTCCAAACTGTTAAAGTATATTTCTAAGGCAGATTTGTACTTTGGAAACTATAGGTAACATACTAAAATGTTAATAGGCATAAAGCTGCAAGTAAGAGGTTTTCAAGCCTATGATTTGAGCATGTGTATTTTTTTAAACCTCTTTTTTAAAAGTCATAAAATTAAAGGCAAACAACACAGAAAAAAACTTGTAACTTATGGTAAAGATCAAAGGTCAATAGATGTACTAATTAAAGGCTCTTAAAAATCAACTACAGAATGATAAATATCCTTATACAATACAAACCAAAAATATAATTTACTAAAGAAAACAAGTGGTCGGTTAAATTTTTAAAATAATTTTTACTTTTAAAATGTAATATACACACCATCTTTACCTCTACATTTGATAAAGATGAAAAATCTTTATCATCCTTTGGTAAGAGTGGACAAATTTAGCCATGTGTTTTAATGCTGATAGGAATATAAACCCTTTAAGGATGGAAATTGGGCACTGTGAATAAAAATCAAACATATACATGCAAAGCAGAGGAAGATATTTGTCCATGGATAAGCCATCTAAAAATTTATGAAAAGAAATCCATCAAGTATGAACAATGATGAATGTTACAGTATGTATATTGCGCCCTTTCAAATGTAGGGTATTTTAATGAGGCAAGATAACCTTGATAGGTTCAAAACTAAGGTAGAAAACATAACATCGCAATTTCAAAAATAATTTAGGACTGGATGTATAATATGCTAAAATTTTAATAGTAAAACTGTAGGTGAGAGGACTTTAAGTAGGTTTATTTATCTGCATTTTCAAAGTTTCTACAGTGAATTTGTACATTTTTATAGTTTATAATCATGTTTAGTGACTTAAAAGTTGAGGTGGACAAATGACAACTCTTTCTTCCCTAGCAGAAGCTAGCAGTGTTCCCCTAGTACAGGGTGTATACTCACCTCTGTTAGTCTTTTCAGATGGTCTTTTATTGTTTGGTATTTGTATTTCATAATTCTGAATTTCCACGTATTTGGTTAGGATGTCCTACTGAGGAAACTTTCCGTTACCTAAAAGTTTGTATAGCAAAACAAACCCTGATGTCCAGCAATAAGAATCCTCATTAAAACATAAAAAGAAAACCTTAATTGATGAAATTTAAAATAATAATTTCCACTAGTGATCCACTGACTCTTTTATCCTTCATAATGTTTCATTGCATCCAGCCCATTGTGTTCTTTCGCTCTTAACTTTGCCAACAAAGGTCCGTCTAGTCAAAGCTATGATTTTTCCAGTAGTCATATATGTCCAAAAATATAATTTACTAAAGAAAACAAGTGGTCGGTTAAATTTTTAAAATAATTTTTACTTTTAAAATGTAATATACACACCATCTTTACCTCTACATTTGATAAAGATGAAAAATCTTTATCATCCTTTGGTAAGAGTGGACAAATTTAGCCATGTGTTTTAATGCTGATAGGAATATAAACCCTTTAAGGATGGAAATTGGGCACTGTGAATAAAAATCAAACATATACATGCAAAGCAGAGGAAGATATTTGTCCATGGATAAGCCATCTAAAAATTTATGAAAAGAAATCCATCAAGTATGAACAATGATGAATGTTACAGTATGTATATTGCGCCCTTTCAAATGTAGGGTATTTTAATGAGGCAAGATAACCTTGATAGGTTCAAAACTAAGGTAGAAAACATAACATCGCAATTTCAAAAATAATTTAGGACTGGATGTATAATATGCTAAAATTTTAATAGTAAAACTGTAGGTGAGAGGACTTTAAGTAGGTTTATTTATCTGCATTTTCAAAGTTTCTACAGTGAATTTGTACATTTTTATAGTTTATAATCATGTTTAGTGACTTAAAAGTTGAGGTGGACAAATGACAACTCTTTCTTCCCTAGCAGAAGCTAGCAGTGTTCCCCTAGTACAGGGTGTATACTCACCCTCTGTTAGTCTTTTCAGATGGTCTTTTATTGTTTGGTATTTGTATTTCATAATTCTGAATTTCCACGTATTTGGTTAGGATGTCCTACTGAGGAAACTTTCCGTTACCTAAAAGTTTGTATAGCAAAACAAACCCTGATGTCCAGCAATAAGAATCCTCATTAAAACATAAAAAGAAAACCTTAATTGATGAAATTTAAAATAATAATTTCCACTAGTGATCCACTGACTCTTTTATCCTTCATAATGTTTCATTGCATCCAGCCCATTGTGTTCTTTCGCTCTTAACTTTGCCAACAAAGGTCCGTCTAGTCAAAGCTATGATTTTTCCAGTAGTCATATATGGGTGTGATAGTTGGACCATAAAGAAGGCTGAATGCCAAAGAATTGATACTTTCAAACTATGGTGTTGGAGAAGACTCTTGAGAATCCCTTGGACTGCAAGGAGGTCAAACCAGTCAATGCTAAAGGAAGTCAGTCCTGAATATTCACTGGAAGGACTGATGTTGAAGCTGAAATTCCAGTACTTTGGCCACCTGATATGAAGAGCCAACTGATTAGAAAAGACCCTGATGCTAGGAAAGACTGAAGGCAGGAGAAGGGGACGACAGAGGATGAGATGGTTGGATGGCATCACCAACTCAGTGTATGTAAGTTTGAGCAAGCTCTGGGAGATGAAGGACAGGGAAACCTGGCATGCTGCAGTCCATGGGGTCACAAAGAGTTGGACACGACTGAGTAAACAACAACATTGTGTTCATCATTTTCAAGATCAGACTGCATGATAACAGTGGAAAAGCCAAGTTAATTAACCCATGAAACTAAGAGAGTGACTGTGTTGAACTTAGGTCCAGATGGCCTGTTTATTATTATTTTTCCCCGTGATGTTTTCTCATTCTAAAGAAGAGCTTAAACTGGGACAGAGAGTCTGGCAATCTATATTCTCTGATCACTTGGATTTAAAAAAAATTTTTTGAAGGATAATTGCTTTACAGAATTTTGTTGTTTTCAGTCGCTTGGATTTTATAGATGCAATAGGTCACTGAGAAGGTTGGCTTTAATCCTGCAATCTCATGTTAGTCCCTTTTTAATTAATATTTTTTTCGTCTTCATTGAACTTGTTAAAATATGCTTTGGTTTTTGGCCTCAGGGCATGTGGGAATCTTAGCTCCCTGACCAGGGATTGAACTCATATCCCCAATGTTGGAGAGTGAAGTCTTAACCATTGGACTCCCAGTGAAGTCCATAGTTTCCTTTTTTTAAGTCACAAACGTAGGGTGCTCTGGGTGTTGGGGGTGTAGCACAGATGAGACAAGGTTCCTGCACCAGTGATGCTTGTGGGTTACGTCGAGGTCAGGGGGGCAGATAATAAAGAAGCCTGCGAGCTCATCTCAGGTAGATAAAAGCTAGGAGGGAGGGCACTGACGTGACAGTGACCTGGGCAGGCTCCTTGAGCTGAGCTGGTGGGAGAGACTTCTCCGGTGGCTAGCATTTGAGTTGAGACTGAAAGACAAGGAGCTGGCCTCTGAAAGCCTCAGGTAAGAGAGTAGGAACAGCTATGACAAGTGTCCTGTGGGGTCACCGAGTGACCTGTGGGAGGAATCAAGAGAAGCCACTGTTGCTGGAGCTCAGAGATCCAGAATGGGAGGACAGCCTCACAGGCAGTGATGCATGATGAAGACCACCTAGGTCATTGTAAGGAGTCAGATTTCATTTCAGGTGTCATGGGAAACCACTGAAGGGTTTCAGTTAGAGAGCTAGTGATATCTGGCTTATATTTTACTGAGTTGGCGAAAAAGTTCATTTAGGTTTTTCTGTAGGATGCTGTGGAAAAACTTGAACTGACTTTTTGGCCAACGCAATATACGATCATCTCATCTCTTAGGTGGAAAATGGATTGCCAGGAGTTAAGAGTGAAACCTGGATGACCATTTAGTAGGCTGTTTTTTGTTGTGTTTTTTTAGGCTTTTTTTTAAATTGGAGGGTAATTGTTTTACATTGTTGTGTGTGTTTCTGCAATGTTAGTTTCAACAATGTGAATCAGCTGTAGTGTATACATTTATCCCCTCCCTCTAGAACCTCCCTCCAGTAGGCTGTTATAGTTCCAATGTGAGATCTGGTGAGTCTGTCTCCTATGAGATGCAGAGAGTTGACCAGTTTAGGGATGAGAGATCATAGGTCTTGCTGTTAGAATGGGTGAGAGAATGAGAGAGAAGAATTGTAGATAACTTCTAGGTTTGGTGTGCTACTAATCAAGTGAGTTCTGTTTTGCACATGTTCATTTTGAGATACTTCATGGAATAAATTGCAAATAAAGTTCTTTTCCAATTCTGTAGAATGGATGAATTGAGAATTTGCAGGAACCCTCTGAATAATTTTCAGAGAAGTTCACATTCCATAAGTACCATATAGGTTATAGGTGAATGGAGGAGACTAATATAAATATGTATATACATATATATTTGAGTGTGTGTATAAAATTCCAAGTTCGAACCATCCCTACTCTTGACCAGTTGGTGGTAAGATGGCCACCCAGCATAAGTGCACTTGGACGACAGTTTCAGTACTTTTGTGTTTCTTGAGACATGGGCCATCTGATTTCTACTTAGGAGAAAACCCAACTTTTCAGTTGATAGACAAGCAGGGTACCTTACTTAAACAAGCATGAATCAGGGACTTTCCAGGATCCAGCAGTTAAGACTCCCAGCTTCTGATGCAGGTGTATTGATCCCTGGTTGGGGAACTAAGGTCTCACATGCCTCACAGCATGGCGAAAAGTTTTTGTTTTTGTTTTTTTTTTATTTAAAAAGGAAGAAACAAAGCACAGTATCAGTGAAGGCCAAGGTGGCCTGTCTCCTGTGAGGGCCCTGTTGTGGAGCAGGTTGGCCAGGTCAGTAGATAGAAGAATGCTAACTGGACTCACAGACTAGATTGGTTTCAGATCATTTCTGGGTTGAAGAACTTGACTACCTATTGTTTGAAACTTCAGCACAAATAATCTTGATGTGATGAGACAGAATGATTCAAGTGGCAGAGTGATTAGATAGAATGATTAGAAGAGGTGAGAGCGAGGGAGGGTTGGAGGGCAGGAGGTGGCAAGACTGAGCTGTCAATCTAGGTAGCTGAGAAAGTCCCCTGCTTATTGGACATTGTTCTAATGAGCTGAGGATGCTGGGCTTGTAGGCAGGGCTCATCTGCTGCTTGAGGCAAAACAGCTTCTGGCTGTTCCCACTCTGTTCTAGGAATGCCCACACACCACTATGATAGAGGACATCACCAAGACTGGCGTTCAGACAGCTTCAGGGGACCAGGAGGAGAGCCCTGTTGTTAGGACTTTACATACAAATCACTGCTTTCCTTTTGTCCGGGTGGTGATTTCCCAGCTTCGGGGCCCCTCCCTGAACCGCCTTAGAGCACTTGTGATGGCTTCGTGCACAGTGTAAAGAGGTGGCAAGTGAGGCCTGGGTCTCTAGCATCACGTAGGCAACAAAGCTATTGAAAAATGTCTTTTAAAGATGGAATATCTGACTGCCTTCTTTTTTTTTCTGTTAAGATTTTATGGCCAAAGTGAAGATGGAGATGAATTTAGTAATTCAATCCGCCAGTTATTTCTTTCTTTCAATGCACTGATGGACAGGCCTATGGAAGAAGCTGTCAAGATCAAGGTCAGCTTGATCTACTTGGCTACTCGTAATACTGTGGGTGAGGATGTTCTGGCGAACGAAAAATTTGCAGTGCATGATAAAAAAAATAATAGTCCTCATTCATGGAAAACTTGTTAATTTTAGAATGACTTGTAGAAAGTAAAGGGGAAATCCCTTTGTATTCACTTTTTTGTACATTTGTAATTTCAAATATTCATTTCCCAAAGACAAGCTACCTATTTTTATTGAAGTAGAGTTGATTTACAATGTTGTGTTAGTTTCAGGTGTATAGCAAAGTGATTCAGTTATACATATGTATTTTTTCCAGATTCTTTTTCATTACAGGCTATTATAAGATATTGAATATAGTTCCCTGTACTATACAGCAGGTCCTTGTTTATTTTCTATATCCTGATGTATATCTGTTAATCCTAATTTATCCCTTCTTCTTCTCTCCCCTTGGATTACTGTACGTTTTTTTCCTATGTCTGTGAGTCTGTTTTATAAATAAATTTATTTATGTTATTGTTAGATGCCACATATAAATGATATCATATGATATGTCTTTTTATGGCTGAGTAATATTCCATTATTGGAGAAGGAAGTGACAACCACTCCAGTATTCTTGTCTAGAGAATTTCGTGGACGGGGGCGCCTGGTGGGCTACAATCCACGGGATGGCAAAGAGTCGAACATGACTGAGTGACTGACACTTACAGTATTCCATCACACACACACACACACACACACACACACGTACATAGCGCATCTTTATCATTCCTCTGTTGATGCACACTTAGGCTGTTTCCATCTTTGGCTTTTTTGAATAGTGTTGCTGTGAACATTGGGGTGCACGTATCTTTTCAGATTTGAGTTTTTGTTTCTTCTGGTAGATGCCCAGGAGTGGGATTGCTGGATGATACGGTAATGCTATGTTTTTGTTTTGTGAGGAACCTCCATGCTGTTCTTCATAGTAGTTGTACCAATTTTCATTCCCACCAACAGTGTGGGAGTGTTGCCTTTTCTCCATACCCTCACCAGCGTTTATTGTTTATAGACTTCTGACCTGTGTGAGATAATACCTCATTGGATTTTCTTTTCTGTAATAATCAGTGATGTTGAGCATCTTTGCATGTGCCTAATTGTGTCTAAATATAATCCATGGCACCTAAAACTTCTAGAAGAGAACATAGGCAAAACAATATCTGACATAAATCGCAGCAGTATTTTCTTAGATCAGTCTCCCAAGTCAAAAGAAATAAAAGGAAAAATAAACAAGTGGGACCTAATCAAACTAAAAGGCTTTTGCATAGCAAAGGAAGCCATAAAGAAAACAAAAAGACAACCCACAGGATAGGAGAAAATGTTTGCAAACAGTGCAACCTGCAAGGGATGATTTCCTAAATACACAAAACAGCGCATCCACGTCAATAAGAGAAGCCCAAACACCCCAATCAAAAAATGGGCAGAAGACCTAAATAGACATTTTCCCAAAGATGACAAACTTCCCTTTTAGACATTCCTTGCATAGTCTTTATGGCCTCTGTGAATTTAACCAATTGATCTTGATAATGATTCAAGCAGCAGGCTTTCTTCTTAGGGCCTCCCTTCTCCCCAGAAGCCCAAAGTCGTCGTCATCATCATCCTTAGCAGTTTTTTAACTGTAAAATATGTAATCCCTAAGGACTCAGATCTGAACTTTATTTTCTCCTCTCTCTGGCAACTTTGTGAGGGAAATGTCAAGGTTTTATTACCTCCTTGGATAGAAAAAATGAATTCTAAACGGACAATGGAAAGCTGTCTGTCCAGATTTTTTTAGGAGAAAGATGATGGGAGATCTTGTGTTAGCAATACTAGCTTTCTCCTTTATCACAAGAACATTCATGTCCAGTTTCCTGATTCCCAGCATTGGTCATTTCTTCTTGAGATCATGCAGGAAATTCTGTATCTGTCCTGCTTGATGACTGAATCTGCCTTTTTGTTTTTCTTGCAGGGGGCAACCTTGAAGTACCTTCCTAGCATCATTAATGATGTCAAACTTGTATTCGATCCTATTGAGCTCAGGTAAATAGCCAAAAACTATTGTTTCTTTTAAAAAAAATTACGTATTTGGTTGCCTTGGGTCCTAATGGCGGCACTCAGGCCTCTCTGGTTGTGTCACATGGGCTCCAGAAAGCTCAGTCTTAGTTGCTCCACAGTATGTGGGATCTTAGTTCCCCAACCAGGGACTGAACCAGCATCCCCTGCATTGCAAGGCAGATTCTTAACCACTGGACCACCAGGTTAGTTCCTGGTATTTCTTAACAGGAGATGCAACTCCCCTGCTCGGCTTCAGCTTGGACTACTACGCATGCTGTGATTATTCTAACATGTATGGACACGTATGGACTGAACACCTTTCTGTGCTCAGTTCTAGGGAAGATAAAGGCCCCTGAGAGAGGTCCACACTTTCTTCAAAGAAACAAAATGCACAGATATAAAATTAACTATAGGAAAAAATGCATAATAATATGCTTCCAGCCATACACCTAAGTACCCCAGGAATGCCAGGTCAGATGGTGATTGACACTGGGGTAGAATTAGCCAGAAAAGGCTTTTGCAGAAATTGAGTATAAAGACAGGTCTGCAAAGCAGTGATGGACCTGACTGTTTGGCAGGTTAGGCAGACTCAGCTTCCCAGCTGAGCTCTAGAGTGAATGCAGAACATAGCCTCTCCTTGGCTTCTTAGAGACAGACTCTCCAGTCATTGAGAGAATTCCAGGTCAACCTCTCACGACCAAATAACCTCCCACTAGAGGAAGAGCTTATTCCCTTCAACAAGGCAGGATAAAACCACTAACTACTCTGGTCTCTCTTCTAGTGTGCTCTTCTGCAAATTCATCCAGAGCATCCCTGATAACCACTTAGTTCACCAGAAACTGAACTGCATGACCAAGATAGTGGAGAGCAATCTTTTCCAGCAGTCTGGTGAGTCTCCAGCAAAAATGGCCGCTTATGGAAATTGTCTTCTTCAGCCAATGCTGCCTTTAAAAAAATTTTTTTTAATTATATCCTTGGTGAAACTTAAGCACTTCCTGGAAACTGGTTTTAACTAGAAGGTAAAATCAGTTCAGCATTTTGCCTAGCTCCCTGAAAGACCAAAATCATGTGTTCTTTAATGCTTAATTCTATAGCAAATGTTCCATTAATTAGCAAACTTTGTCCTCAAAATACAAACCCCAGAAAGCAACAGGCAAGCAGGAAAGATGGTCCTTTTAAACAAATGCATCTCCTTTGACCTAGAAATGGAGTATAATATCAGTAACCAGGGACCAGGGCAGGCAGTGATACCATGATGTCATGGCACGGGGTAGTGATGCTGTGGGGCGGTAGTACCCTGTGGCAGGGATGCAGTGATGCTGTGGGGTAGTGGTACCCTGTGACAGGGATGCAGTGATGCTGTGGGGCAGTGGTACCCTGTGGCAGGGATGCAGTAAAGCCCCAGGGCAATGATGGACTTCTTGCTGCTTATACTTGCTCAGCAGAGCAGGTTATGCACATTTCTCCTCTACTCCATGCCCAGTCATGTCACATCAGTGGCAGAAAATTGACCATGGCAGGAGTAGGGGCAGTCACTGTAAATCAGAGAGGTTCTGGGGGAGCTGGGGGTGAGCCAGATTACCGTCTTACTGCTAGGAGTGGAGGAGGGCACTGAGGGAAGAAAGTTACACTGATAAAAGACTCTTCATTTTGTAACTAGTCAAGCAGGGAGCCGTCAAATGTAAATCACTGTGTTCCTGCCCCAAAACTGACAGGGAAGGAGGTCCCAAGACTCGTCAGGGTGGGCTAGCTGTGGGAGTTGTTTTTGAAGCTACCACCAGGTCAGGGAGTCCCAGTGGGTGATTCATGCTGCATGTATTGGCTGGAGGGTCTGAGGACCACCAGGGTACCTCAGAAGCAGGAAAAGTGGAGTAGGTTGGTGAGAGAACCCTCTTGACTTTGCCCCAGGCTAGTTATGTAACTTCGGATAAACAAAGGACCATCTCATAAGTCTCAGCTTCTATTTCTATGGAAGGATGGACTTGTATTAGATGAAATCAGCAGTGTTTCTTGGCTCTAATATTTTCTAAGCCTCTGAATTTGTGCTCAAACATTGCAGCTGTTTCAAGGACATGGTCAGGGTGTACAGAAAGCTACTGAGTGCTTTTAAGTAGAAAACCTAGTATTAGTCAACCTCTTATTATGCTGTGATACCTTCTGCCTCTAAGGATGTGGAAAGCATAAACGAGACCATGAAGATGAGGCATTTGAGCTGAAGAGCAAGGGTGCGCTGCATAATTCCAACAGAGGAAGTAGTACCTTAAAGCTCAACATCTTAAAGCTCAGCACTCAGAAAACAGAGATCATGGCATCCGGTCCCATCACTCCATGGGAAATAGATGGGGAAACAGTGTCAGACTTTATTTTTGGGGCTTCAAAACCACTGCAGATGGTGACTGCAGCCATGAAATTAAAAGATGCTTACTCCTTGGAAGAAAAGTTATGACCAACCTAGATAGCATATTGAAAAGCAGAGACATTACTTTGCCAACAAAGGTCCGTCTAGTCAAGGTTATGGTTTTTCCAGTGGTCATGTATGGATGTGAGAGTTGGACTGTGAAGAAAGCGGAGCGCCGAAGAATTGATGCTTTTAAACTGTGGTGTTGGAAAAGACTCTTGAGAGTCCCTTGGACTGCAAGGAGATCCAATCAGTCCATTCTGAAGATCAGCCCATTCTGAAGATCAGCCCTGGGATTTCTTTGGAGGGAATGATGCTGAAGCGGAAACTCCAGTCCTTTGGCCACCTAATGAGAAGAGTTCACTCATTGGAAAAGACTCTGATGCTGGGAGGGATTGGGGGCAGGAGGAGAAGGGGACGACAGAGGATGAGATGGCTGGATGGCATCACTGACTCGATGGACGTGAGTCTGAGTGAACTCCAGGAATTGGTGATGGACAGGGAGGCCTGGTGTGCTGCAGTTCATGGGGTCGCAAAGAGCCGGACATGACTGAGCAACTGAACTGAACCGAACTGAAGTAGTATCACTGTTCACAGTCATTTCTGTTCATGCCCAGAATATCTGGACTTATCAGAATAATATTTTATCATCATGAAGTTCCCAGAAAGAAGACGTAGTGGAAAGACAGCACCTTCCTGTATGAAGTCCAAGTATCTGCAAAAGCACGTAAAGAATATCTGTGAAACTCACTGAAATGTGCTGAGGAAGCTTAGTATTCATAGAAATTTGTGAGTATATTTTATCCATTCAGTAGAACGTGTCAAAAAAATTAAAAGCATATAACTTGCTTAGTTTATTAATGTCCTATAACTTAGCTTACAAATACCACATTGGCCTTTTTTTTTTTTTTTTTGCTGCACCATATGGCTTGTGGGACCTTAGTGTCCTGCTGCTGCTGCTGCTGCTGCTGCTACTAAGTCGCTTCAGTCGTGTCCGACTCTGAGCGACCCCATAGACGGCAGCCAACAAGGCTCCCCTGTCCTTGGGATTCTCCAGGCAAGAACACTGGAGTGCGTTGCCATTTCCTTCTCCAATGCGTGAAAGTGAAGTCGCTCAGTTGTGTCCAACTCTTAGCGACCCCATGGACTGCAGCCCACCAGGCTCCTCCGTCCATGGGATTTTCCAGGCAAGAGTGCTGGAGTGGGGTGCCATTGCCTTCCAGGGATCAAACCTGTGCACTCTGAGGTAGAATCGCTGAGTCCTAACCACTGGAATGCCAGTGAATCCCTAAGTTGACCTTTTTAAATGTTGTTTTATTTAAAAAACTTTTTAAGTCTTTTATTGAACTTGTTATAATAGGGCTTCTGAGGGGTTTGTTTTTTGTTTTTTTTGGCCTTAAGGCATGTGGGATCTTAACTCCCTGATAGGGATTAAATCGACACCCCTCTGCACTGGAAGTCAGCGTCTTCATCACTGCACCTCCAAGGAAGTCCTGGTCTTTAAAAAAAAAAAGTTATATGCCTTAAAAAAAAAAATGCTCTGTGTTACTCGCTCAGTTGTACCCAGCTCTTTGTGACCCCATGAACTGCAGCCCACCAGCCTCCTCTGTCCACGGGATTCTTCAGGCAAGAATACTGGAGTGGGTTGCCATTCCCCCTTCTCAAGGGATCTTCCCAACCCAGGGATTGAACCCTGGTCTCTTGTGTTGCAGGCACACTGTTTACCGTCTGAGGCAAAGGAAGCTCTACCTCCACCCCCACCAAAAAGCTAAAGACATTGTTAAATACTTTATAAACATGGGACTACACATTAGGTGGGATTTCCTTTGCATTTAAGGTCAAGTAGAGGGCTGAACTTCCATGCCTAAAAATGACATGCTTCTGGGTAACCCAGAGGAGCCCCTGCAGGGCTGAGTCCAGAGCTGGGAGCTGGAGGGACAGGCAGAGGGGCTGTAGGAAGGAGCCAGGCTGTGTGGAGGGGTGCTCCGGCCGCTGCTGAGTGGTCTGCCTTCTCGCCCGCAGAGTGCCGGGATGTGCTGCTTGCTCTGCTGATAGACCAGCTCAGCGGCCAGTTAGACGACAACTCCAGCAAGCCTGACCACGAGGCCAGCTCACAGCTTCTAAGCTACCTCCTGGAGGTTCTGGACAGGAAGGATGTGGTGAGTTCAAGAGTCCCTGATGTGGAGCACAGCTCGTGCTGGTCCTGTGGCCGGGGACAGGAACAGCTGTGTGGCCCTGCTCATCCCAGGCAGTACCCACTTTAGAGGTGTTAAGAGAGGCTTCTTCTGGCTAGAACCTACCAGGCAAATCTAGGTCTGGGGAGGTCTGCCTGCTAATGGGGGCCGCTGCTGGCTGATTTTCCTGGCCAGCCCAGTTTGACCATCACTGAGGTCTCTCTGGGAACTTTTCAGAACCAGAGCTCTGTGTAGGCTTGTAAGGTAGAAACCTCTACCCTCTTGTGCTTTTGATACCTGACGGCACTATAGTACCTGTTTTTGAGCGTCTGAGAAGTTCTCCATATATACTCTCCGATGCTGATCCTTCCTTCTGAAACCTAAATGTGTTTTCTACTCTTTTTTTAAGACAATATCTCTTTTATTTGGCTGAGCCATGCAGCCCGCATGATCTTAATTCCAAGGATCTAACCCATTTCCCCTACAGTGGAAGCTCAGAGTCTTAACCACTGAACCATCAGTATAGTCCCTGGGGGTGGTAGTTTAGTTGCTCAGTCGTGTGCAGTGCTTTGCAGCCCCAAGGACTGTAGTCCACCAGGCTTCTCTGTCCGTAGGATTCTCTAGGCAAGAATCTGGTCTCTTGTGTTGCAGGCACACTGTTTACCGTCTGAGGCAAAGGAAGCTCTACCTCCACCCCCACCAAAAAGCTAAAGACATTGTTAAATACTTTATAAACATGGGACTACACATTAGGTGGGATTTCCTTTGCATTTAAGGTCAAGGTAGAGGGCTGAACTTCCATGCCTAAAAATGACATGCTTCTGGGTAACCCAGAGGAGCCCCTGCAGGGCTGAGTCCAGAGCTGGGAGCTGGAGGGACAGGCAGAGGGGCTGTAGGAAGGAGCCAGGCTGTGTGGAGGGGTGCTCCGGCCGCTGCTGAGTGGTCTGCCTTCTCGCCCGCAGAGTGCCGGGATGTGCTGCTTGCTCTGCTGATAGACCAGCTCAGCGGCCAGTTAGACGACAACTCCAGCAAGCCTGACCACGAGGCCAGCTCACAGCTTCTAAGCTACCTCCTGGAGGTTCTGGACAGGAAGGATGTGGTGAGTTCAAGAGTCCCTGATGTGGAGCACAGCTCGTGCTGGTCCTGTGGCCGGGGACAGGAACAGCTGTGTGGCCCTGCTCATCCCAGGCAGTACCCACTTTAGAGGTGTTAAGAGAGGCTTCTTCTGGCTAGAACCTACCAGGCAAATCTAGGTCTGGGGAGGTCTGCCTGCTAATGGGGGCCGCTGCTGGCTGATTTTCCTGGCCAGCCCAGTTTGACCATCACTGAGGTCTCTCTGGGAACTTTTCAGAACCAGAGCTCTGTGTAGGCTTGTAAGGTAGAAACCTCTACCCTCTTGTGCTTTTGATACCTGACGGCACTATAGTACCTGTTTTTGAGCGTCTGAGAAGTTCTCCATATATACTCTCCGATGCTGATCCTTCCTTCTGAAACCTAAATGTGTTTTCTACTCTTTTTTTAAGACAATATCTCTTTTATTTGGCTGAGCCATGCAGCCCGCATGATCTTAATTCCAAGGATCTAACCCATTTCCCCTACAGTGGAAGCTCAGAGTCTTAACCACTGAACCATCAGTATAGTCCCTGGGGGTGGTAGTTTAGTTGCTCAGTCGTGTGCAGTGCTTTGCAGCCCCAAGGACTGTAGTCCACCAGGCTTCTCTGTCCGTAGGATTCTCTAGGCAAGAATATTGGAGTGGGTTGCCATTGCCTTCTCCAGGGGATCTTCCTGACCCAGGGATCAAACCCAGATTTCCTACATAAAGTCCCTAGACGTATTTACATGTACCAACTAATTCCCTGTGTCTTCCTATACCATTTCGGCTCATTCCAAGCTCTCATTACTGAAATTTATTCTTATGCCCCCCTTTTTTTTATAGCCCAGTATTCTCTCCTGTTTTCCTATAACTACATCTTCACATTTTCCCCATTCTTCAGAGTCCAGTTGCATTAAGCACCTCCATAAAGTAGTTGCTGGTGCAGTCCTGCCCAAATTCCTGCATTCTACTAGCTGCCTTTATTCTGTCCTTATGTTTTAAGGCTTTTACCATCTTTGAGTTGTAAATTCCACTCACAAACACTCCTTACATAGCTCCTGTGCTCTGGACACTGTGAAAGGTCTGAGTCTTCAGCAGTGAACAAGAGAAGCAAGCCCTCTCTTCATGAAACTGCCCTTCCAGGGGAACCTTTGTATTTTGTTTATTTATATTTAAGCCCAACCCTCCTGCTGAAGTGTAAATTTGTTAAAGACTCAGAGGGTGCCTGTACACTGGACACACCTACCAGGTCTAACATATGGAACTCATGTAAATAGAGGAAAGCATAACACCCCACAGAGAGGCAGGTTTTATGAGTCACTTTCATTCAAAGAAATAATAAAAAGCAGGAGGGTACTATTGCTGTTTTAATAAAAGTACAGAAATAGCAATGATCTAGTTGTTGGAAGCATTAGGCAAGAGATTCAGACTATCTTTTCACGAAGTAGGTATGGATACTGGCTTTGAAAAAGCGAGTTGAATTGATAAGTTGGAACTGAAAGAATGTAATATCAAATCACAAGAAGGAAAAAGAAAAACATTCACGAGGCAGTGTTGGGTGTATCAGCCCAGCTAATTCCAGTATAGGAACTTTTCTTTTTGTGTGTGTGTAACTATGAATATTGAGGGCTCCGCGAAGTTGAATACTTGCTCATAGATACCTGACAGAGTCAGGTTTTAATTCCTTATCTTAGTCTGCTCAAGCTGCTCTAGTAAAATAGTGAAGGCTGTGTGGATTAAAGAATAGATTTATTTCTCATAGTTCTGAGGACTGGAAGTTCAGGGTCAGTGTGCCTGCATGGCTGGGTCCTGGTTGGGGCCCTCTCCTGGCCTGCAGACAGCCACCTTCTAGCTGTGTCCCCACATACCCTTTCCTTGGCAGGACAAGCTCTCGGTGTCCCTTCTTAAAAGGATACTAACCCATCAATCCCAGATTTTGTCTTCATGACCTGGTTCGCTTCCAGATCTCTGTCTCCAAATACCATCACCTTTGGGGGTTAGAGCTTCAGCAAAGAAATTTTGAAGGCAAACCTTCAGTTCATAACAGTGTCCTTGACTTGAATTTCTTTTTTTTAACCTCCTCCACAGAAGATGGCAAGAACTTTGAATATTTGCATTTTGCTTCCCATTCATGTGCCTAATTTTCTTGGGTGACTTGATCTACTCAAGGTCAGGACCCAGTACCTCATGCTAGTGGGGGGTCCTCCCAAAACTGTCTGTTGAGTCAGCAGCTACAGGGAGCTCTCAGTAAGTCCAGATGACATAGGTTATTAGGGAGACATTCTCCTGCATCTCCACGTTCATCTTTCAAACGTTAGAACCAATGGTGTTAAGCAGATTCCTTAATAACGTTATGTATCATTCTGTGATGTTTCCCCATTTTGGATAAGAGACTGTTTTGTAGGCAAGAGCTAGAACAAGATGAAAGGGAAATCTCAACTGTCTAAGATTTTCTTAAGAAAAGTGAAGCAAGTCAGAAGTGTGTCCATCCATGTGTTTCCTCCTAGGGCCCCACGGCGAAGCACATACAGCTGGTAATGGAACGGCTGCTGAGAAGGATCAACCGGACCGTGATTGGGATGAGCCGACAGTCTCCCCATATTGTGAGTGTCGTCCAGGGGACCTCACGGCCACTGCAGCTTCTCAATGTCCCATCCCACCTACCCAGTGAGGGGCTTTGGGGACCAGTGACTTGAGACAAATTCACATAGGCCCCTCCCATCCCAGCTTCTAGTCTGCACTGTTTGTTGGGTGGCATAGCTCCCTTGGGAATTGAATGGGGCCTTGAACTTTACAGCCTCCCTGGTTGAGTGACTCATCTTTTTAACTATGAGTAAATCTGATGTTGATTTTTCCTTGAGGGAAAATGATCCAACAGAAAGGTAGAGGAGATGAATGGGGGACAGTTATTAAGGATCTCACTAATACAAAGTGTGTGAATCCATTCTTGAGTCTTACTCAGATGGACAGTGAAACAAAAACCTCCTCTAATACATTAAAGCAGAGACCCACCGAAATATGCACGCACCCTCGGTGGACTGAGAACTCAGCACCAGTTCTACCTAATGCTCTTTAAATATTTACTTAGTATTTTCTTTAAGGAAAATCTGAGGTTTTGTAAGCAGACAATTAGAAAATTCGTTTAGTTGACTGCATTCAGCATTTCCGCATGTTTTATGTGGATCCACCTTCATTAGAATGGTAACAGTAATAGTATGTTCAGCCAAGATCATGTTAATAGTAGTGGTCGCTGTTAGCTCATTGTGTGTGTGTGCTAGAACCTATCTTTAGCACTTTATATTTCACTGAAAACTCATAGTAAGCTCCATTTTTAAAAAGAGGAAATATGCAGAAACCTGTACAAGATTACACAACCACCGTGTGATTGAGGTGGACTTTGGCTCCAGGCAGCCGTTCTGGAGGCAGCGCCCTGCATGCTGTTAGCCATGCCTCCAACAGAAGCTTACCAAGTCATGTTCCCAACTAGGCACTTTAGGCATCGTGAGAGAAATTCTGATAAATTCACTTCTCACCTTCACAATACGTTTCCCCGATGCTGGAAATGCTTATAGATTGGTGCCCTGTATCACCGGGCAGCCCTTTTCATTCAAAGAAAATCTTTTAAAGAACTTGAGATTAGCGTGCTTTTAGAAATGTCAGTGTTGGCCTCTTGTTTTCCAACTGTTACGTCTACTAAATGTCAGGTAAAAGGTATGATGGAACCAGAGGTAACTGTTGAAAGACCAAGTGGTATCGTCTACATGCATCTTAAAATGGAGCATCTTTTGCTTGCATTTGTATGAGCTCCATGCGTGTGTGCTTAGTTGCTCAGTTGTGTCCAACTCTTGGTGACCCTGTGGACTGTAACCCATCGGGCTCCTTTGTCCATGGCATTCTCCAGGCAAGAATACTGGAGTGGCTCGCCATTTCCAGTGAGATTTTAATTGGAGGATAGAAAAAGAACTCTTCTAAATTGCTACTGTAAATAAAAACTATTAAAAAAAATAGGTAGTAAGAAACTGCTATAAGCCAGATATTGTTCTAGACAAGAGAAATACATCAGGAAAGAGAACAAAAATCACTACCTTAGAGAAGCTTACATTCTAGCAAGAACAACAATAAAAAAATAAATGCAGAATATTAGAAGGGAATAAGTGCTGTGGAGGGAAAAAACATTGAGTGGAATAAGGACATTCAGGGTCATAGAGTTACAAATTTATGTAAGGTGGTTTAAGAATGGCTTTTTAGGGACTTCTTGGCGGTCCAGAAATTGAGACTCCACGAATGCAGAGGATGTGGGTTCGATCCCTGGTTGGGGAACTAAGATCCCACGTGCTACATATGTAGTAGAACCAAAAAAAAGAGTGGCTTTCCTGGGAATCCCCTGGTGGTCCAGTGATGGCTAGGACTGGGAGCTTTCACTGGCGGAGGCCTGGGTTCCATCCCTAGTCAGGGAACTAAGATCCCACAAACTTTAGGACATACCCCCCCACCCAAAAATACCTTTCCCAAGAAGGTAAAATTTAGACAAACACTTTAACAAAGGTCTGGAGAAATAAATAGTGTTAGGTGCTAATGGTAATGCAAACTGTATGCTAGTTTGGCAATAAATATCAAAGCCTTAATACAATAAATTTACATTGCTTTATAATTAGAAAACTAAACTTTTTTTAAAACAAAGGAGATGTAAGGCATTCATCCAGAAAGAAGTGACCATGGATAGTCTTATTGTTTTTGTATGTGGCAGTTATTCTCTCCATCCCAGGAAGAGCTAGGTTTTCCTCTCCTCTGTACCAAATTCATTTAAATTTGTATTGTCTTCATAAGTATATGAATACAGGCAGATTCTGCCTTGGGTACTTACCCTTAGGCTAGAAAATTAGGTCTGTCACTCAAATATGATTGGACGAGGGGAAGGCCAGTTGAATATGTAATTCCTGGGCTCGAAAATGGAAATGATGGCAATCACCTAATTATTCAGACCAGGGATGGCCCTAGTGGTAAAGAATCCAGTTGTCAATGTAAGAGATGCAGGTTCCATCCCTGAGTCTGGAAGATCCCCTGGAGTAAGAAACAGCAACCCACTCCAGTATTCTTGCCTGGAAAATTCTGTGGACAGAGGAGCCTAGAGGGTTACCGTCCATGGGGCCGAAAAGAATCGGACACAGCTGAGGGACTGACTACACATCTAATTATCTAATCCCTGTCTTCACACCAGGTCCACAGTTAACATAGCTTAACATGCAAGAATCACTGACCAAAGGACTCCAGAGCTGGAGGCATGACACTGAAGTGGTCCAGCAGGGAGCTCTCCTGTCCTATCCTCTCCTCTGCTTCTCTACTCAGTTGTATTTCTTCTCTTTCTCCTCTTGCTGTCCTCCAAGCTCAAATTTGTTTAAATGATCTAAATATTTCTTGCATTTCTCTCTGGATGTCTCTACTACCCATCTTTCACAACAAGCAACTCAGCATCTACAAGTTCTTTCAGCTTCACTAGTCATCTAGCTGAGATCTCAGAGTCAGTATCCCCTGACCTATGGGATTTCAGAGGTCACAGGTGACAACAGGATGAATGAGGCCCTCTACTCGAACCTAGAAGGAGCTTGTTTTTTACCAAGAAACTACAAAACACATGCCTTTAGATCTTTAGAATTCAGTATGTTTCCAGCATGCTGGGGTCTCTGCATACTTACTTGGGTAGAGAAAACCAAAGACCATGCACCCACGTCTTGCTTTGTCGGTTGGTGGTCTCAGAAGCTGGGATTGTTGTGTTTTCTGTCTCCTTCCAGGGGAGTTTTGTTGCTTGCATGATTGCCATCCTGCAGCAGATGGATGACAGCCACTACAGCCACTACATCAGCACTTTCAAAACCAGACAAGACATCGTTGTAAGTGGTCTCCACTGCGTCCTGCTCACTTTCAGACCTTTCATGTTTTGACAGAACTGAGCATCGGTTCTGTGTGGGTCCTCTTCCCACACATCGCTAATGCTGTGTGGCTTTGCACAGTGATTATAAGAGGGAGAGTGTTTCTCTGCCATAAGCTTTAAAGAAGAGTATGGTATATGTGGGCTTCCCAAGTGGCTCAGTGGTAAGCAATCTGCATGCCAGTGCAGGAGATAAAAGAGACATGTTTCATCCCTGGGTCGGGAAGATCCCCCGGAGAAGGAAATGGCAACCCGCTCCAGTATTCTTGCATGGGAAGACCCATGGACAGAGGAGCCTGATGGGCTGCAGTTCATGGGGTCACAAAGAGTTTAACACAACTGAGTGACTAAACAAGAATTCATATACGAATAGGTTCTCATGGAGACACTGAAGTTTCTTTGATTTAGAGAGGCCCTGTACTTAGAAACATTTGGTTGACCTTTTTTTGCTCTTGGAAGAGGACAGTGTCTCATTTTCAGGGATAGGAGTGACTCTTGCAAGGATTTTAGGAGATGTGCGTGGTCTTCTGAGATGTGGTGGATGTCATCCTTTTCAGTAGTCCCTGGGAAGGGAAACAAAAAGAGGTAGCACCTGCCCCATGTAACATTTATAAGTTATCGTTAGTTGAAAATATTCCATTCTCTTTTGTTTTAAACAAAATTGTTCTCTTAATAGTTTACTATTAACCATACAGCCAAAGGTAGCGTAAGAAGCTAAGTTAGGTCTCCAGCGGCTTCCCCATGATTCTTCCTTCAGGGAACTGTTAATGGCTATTAAACATCCCTGAAAGTGGAAATTCCCTGACGGTCCAGTGGTTAGGACTCTGTGCTTTCATTGCTATATTCTGAGTTCAATTCCTGTCAGGGAACTAAGATCCTGCATAAAACAAAACATTATCCCTGAAGTTATCATCTTGTCTTGTGAAGCAATGGGCTGGATTAACAGTTGAGGTCTCAGTAGACTAGACCTCCTTTGGGCAACTTCCATCATTCGTGCATATTCTTATCTTGCTTCTTTAGGCTCTCAATAGTCCACTTTCTGCCCTTTTTATATGGATAGCATGCGGCCAGTACTCCCAAGGATACCAAGCTCTTTCCCTGCCAATCACTCTCCTTTCTGTGAGGTCTACATGATGGAAAAACATCACAAAGAACTGGAGAGAAAGCTGCTGTTGTTATGTCTCCGAGTCATGTCTGAATCTGCTACCGAATGGACTGCAACATGCCAGGCTCCCCTCTCCTCCACTATCTCCCGGAGTTTGCTCAAGTTCATGTCTATTGAGTCAGTACTGTTTTTTATTATTAGTTGTAATCGATCCAGTGGTGAACTCTCAGAATACTGTCTTGGACCACAGTAAGGTATTGGGGCTTAGTCTGGAGACTTCAGTGGACTTCCACTTCGACCACGCTTTCACAGGCAGGCTGGTACAGGAGCCCATAGCCATCCACAGCTGTGCTTCCAGAAATCTGGGCCAGAGAAATCACAGAGGAGAGGAGAGGGGTTGAGAGGTGGAAGCCGAGGGTGGTGGTGTTTCTCCTCTGTAGGCAGATGGTGCAGTGTGTTTAAGAACACAGGCTTTGGAATACTGGGATTTGGGTTTGAATTCCGAATTCTATTCTGCTTCCCTCTTCAAAATTTTGAACAAGCTGTTTAACCTCATTGAACCTCCCACCTGGGGAGGGGAGGGGGTTAATGTGAGTACTTTTTAAAAAAAACAGCTTTATTGAGATATAATTCACATTTCATACAGTTCACCCACTTAAAACATACAATTCATTGCTGTTTAGTATATTCACAGCATTTTGCAGCCGTCACAAGTCTGTAATTCCAGAATATTTTCATCACTCCAAAAAAGAAATGCTGAATGTCCATACTGATGAATGACATATGGAAGATACCTCACTTTGTACCTGACAAGTGTTAATACCTATGAGAACCAACTACATATAATGATAATTATGATGTTATACTATAACTATATATAATTTTTTATTATCCTGTAAGATAAAATTAATATAAAAATAATGACTTTTGGGGACTTCCTTGGAGGTTCAGTGGTTAGGACTCTGTATTCCCATGCAGGGGACATAGGTTCCATCCCTCACCAGGGAACTAAGTAAGATCCCATATGCTGCACTTTGCAGCCACAGGGGGGAAAAACAATGACATTTTTTCAGATTTCCTTTGAAAGCAGGTAGAATAAAGAAATTTATAGTTAAGTTCAAACTCCTGGCAATTTGGCTCCATTAAGTAAGCGGGAAAAAAAAAAAAACAAACAGAAAAAACTAAACTCAGGTTTAACCTCTGTTTTCTAAGTCAGTGTGAACACTTTTCCCCCAATATCATCTAATTAAAAAAGGATTTTTACCCCCAAGGGAACAGTGGTCATTAGTGGGAGAATTGCCAGGTATAGCTAGGCCTTTCAACCTTCCGTGGACCGTCCTTTCTCTCTGTCCTGCTGCTTCTGAAGAAATCACTTGAAGGACCCTGGGGAGCAATAGAGAAAGGGAGGCCTGGGGAGATCTGTGAGCTGCCCTTTTTACGCCATCACTGTTCACAATTCATTGAGAGCACCTGGGGCTGAACGCAGTCGGTGTCAGAAGCAGATAACCAGCATTTTACATCCTCGCCTCACAAACCTTGAGCTTCTGTTGACTTGAGGGAAAAAAACGTTAAAGGAACAGTTAGTAAGTAATGGGTGCACTTAAAATATATGATGAAAAACTGAAAAACTTGCACACTAGGGCTAAGATGTGAGAATGGAAGGTAGAAATGATTTAGTCTGCACTGAACCAGAAGGAAGATTGCAAAGCACAGACTTCCGGCTTGCTGTTCCTGATTCTTCGCTGTTTGGCCTCCACAGTGCGCTGGGTAGCCATCAGGACTAGGCTCTCTGAGGAATATTGTTAGAAATAGAACTCAGGCCCCCTGCCTCCACAGCCCCGCGCCCTTTCTGTGCTTGCAGAAACTGCACAGTTTAGTGCCAGAGAAATTGGACTGGGTTTTCATCTCAGGAATCTGAGTGGAAAATGTCTAAATTTAACTAACTAATAAATTTAAAAGCTTTCCAAACTTTTAAGCGCTGATTTTTAGCCTGATTTTTCTTTCTCTGAGTTACTTTTTTCCTCTTAGCCGCCTGTGAGTAGAATAGCTGTTTTCTCGATCCTGGGCTTTTGTTAATTAACTGTTATAGTCATCAGGGTCCAATGCTGACATCTCTTTGTAAGGAGCGTTTAGGACCCTTTTCCCCAGGCTACCCATGGAAGCATTCCTGGAATAGGAGAATCCTGACTCTGCTTCTTATTTATAGCATTTTGTTTCCGTTCTAACAGTAATAAGGGAGAACTGAACTCAGAGTTGTTAGAAGTATCAGTTTTCTCAGACTCAGATACAGAGAAGAAACTGGTAGTTAGCAGATAAAAGGAGGGCAGAGAGGTGGACAAAAGAGGTGAAGGAGATTAAGAGACCCTAACTGACAGTTTATAAAGTAAATAATTACCAAGGATGTAGTGTACACAGAGGGTATTCAGTCAATAATACTCTAAAAACTCTGTAGGGTGACAGATAGTAACTGGACTAAGTGTGATGATCATGTATAAAACCTTTGAATCTCTGTGTAGTACACCTGAAACTAATATAATACCATGTGTTAATTATAATTCAATTTTTAAAAGATTCCAAAACGTTACAAAGAAGTGTCAGTTTTCTCACAATTGGTGGATGCTTCTGAAGTGCAGTAGATCTATTCAGACAACATTTGGCAGTCAAGCGCTAATGATATTATGGCTGTAAACTTGGAATCTAGAACCCAAAGGTCTGGATTCTAGCTCTCTGCTTCTTGGTTTCTATGGCCTTAAGGCAGTCATTTAATTTTTCAATAGTCTTATTTTATAATTTATAAAACTTGTACAGTGTTTTCATCCTTGTCTCCCTCATCAAACTATGTGAAATTGTTAGTCACTCAATTATGTATGACTCTTTGTGACCCCACGGACTATATAGCTAAAAAAAAAAAAACAAACAGAAAAAACTAAACTCAGGTTTAACCTCTGTTTTCTAAGTCAGTGTGAACACTTTTCCCCCAATATCATCTAATTAAAAAAGGATTTTTACCCCCAAGGGAACAGTGGTCATTAGTGGGAGAATTGCCAGGTATAGCTAGGCCTTTCAACCTTCCGTGGACCGTCCTTTCTCTCTGTCCTGCTGCTTCTGAAGAAATCACTTGAAGGACCCTGGGGAGCAATAGAGAAAGGGAGGCCTGGGGAGATCTGTGAGCTGCCCTTTTTACGCCATCACTGTTCACAATTCATTGAGAGCACCTGGGGCTGAACGCAGTCGGTGTCAGAAGCAGATAACCAGCATTTTACATCCTCGCCTCACAAACCTTGAGCTTCTGTTGACTTGAGGGAAAAAAACGTTAAAGGAACAGTTAGTAAGTAATGGGTGCACTTAAAATATATGATGAAAAACTGAAAAACTTGCACACTAGGGCTAAGATGTGAGAATGGAAGGTAGAAATGATTTAGTCTGCACTGAACCAGAAGGAAGATTGCAAAGCACAGACTTCCGGCTTGCTGTTCCTGATTCTTCGCTGTTTGGCCTCCACAGTGCGCTGGGTAGCCATCAGGACTAGGCTCTCTGAGGAATATTGTTAGAAATAGAACTCAGGCCCCCTGCCTCCACAGCCCCGCGCCCTTTCTGTGCTTGCAGAAACTGCACAGTTTAGTGCCAGAGAAATTGGACTGGGTTTTCATCTCAGGAATCTGAGTGGAAAATGTCTAAATTTAACTAACTAATAAATTTAAAAGCTTTCCAAACTTTTAAGCGCTGATTTTTAGCCTGATTTTTCTTTCTCTGAGTTACTTTTTTCCTCTTAGCCGCCTGTGAGTAGAATAGCTGTTTTCTCGATCCTGGGCTTTTGTTAATTAACTGTTATAGTCATCAGGGTCCAATGCTGACATCTCTTTGTAAGGAGCGTTTAGGACCCTTTTCCCCAGGCTACCCATGGAAGCATTCCTGGAATAGGAAGAATCCTGACTCTGCTTCTTATTTATAGCATTTTGTTTCCGTTCTAACAGTAATAAGGGAGAACTGAACTCAGAGTTGTTAGAAGTATCAGTTTTCTCAGACTCAGATACAGAGAAGAAACTGGTAGTTAGCAGATAAAAGGAGGGCAGAGAGGTGGACAAAAGAGGTGAAGGAGATTAAGAGACCCTAACTGACAGTTTATAAAGTAAATAATTACCAAGGATGTAGTGTACACAGAGGGTATTCAGTCAATAATACTCTAAAAACTCTGTAGGGTGACAGATAGTAACTGGACTAAGTGTGATGATCATGTATAAAACCTTTGAATCTCTGTGTAGTACACCTGAAACTAATATAATACCATGTGTTAATTATAATTCAATTTTTAAAAGATTCCAAAACGTTACAAAGAAGTGTCAGTTTTCTCACAATTGGTGGATGCTTCTGAAGTGCAGTAGATCTATTCAGACAACATTTGGCAGTCAAGCGCTAATGATATTATGGCTGTAAACTTGGAATCTAGAACCCAAAGGTCTGGATTCTAGCTCTCTGCTTCTTGGTTTCTATGGCCTTAAGGCAGTCATTTAATTTTTCAATAGTCTTATTTTATAATTTATAAAACTTGTACAGTGTTTTCATCCTTGTCTCCCTCATCAAACTATGTGAAATTGTTAGTCACTCAATTATGTATGACTCTTTGTGACCCCACGGACTATATAGCCTGCAAGGCTTCTCGTCCATGGGATTCTCCAAGCAAGAATACTAGAGTAGGTTGCCATTTCCTTCTCCAAGGGATCTTCCTGACCCAGGGATCAAACCCAGGTCTCCTGCATTGCAGGCACATTTTTTACCATGTGAGCCACCAGGGAAACCAGGTTATATGATATAAACATCAAATCATAGGACAGCTGTAAGAATGCTATGTGTATATATATATGCTATTATATATATATTGCTAGATTCAAAATGGATAACCAATAAGGACCTTCTTGGAAGAAAAGTTATGACCAACCTAAATAGCATATTCAAAAGCAGAGACATTACTTTGCCAACTAAGGTCCTTCTAGTCAAGGCTATGCTTTTTCCTGTGGTCATGTATGGATGTGAGAATTGGATTGTGAAGAAGGCTGAGCACTGAAGAATTAATGCTTTTGAACTGTGGTGCTGGAGAAGACTCTTGAGAGTCCCTTAGACTGCATGGAGATCCAACCAATCCATTCTGAAGGAGATCAGCCTTGGGATTTCTTTGGAAGGAATGATGCTAAAGCTGAAACTCCAGTACTTTGGCCACCTCATGTGAAGAGTTGACTCATTGGAAAAGACTCTGATGCTGGGAGGGATTGGGGGCAGGAGGAGAAGGGGACAACAGAGGATGACATGGCTGGATGACATCACTGACTCGATGGACACGAGTCTCAGTGAACTCCAGTAGTTGGTGATGGACAGGGTGGCCTGGTGTGCTGGGATTCATGGGGTCGCAAAAAATTGGACATGACTGAGCAACTGAACTGATATGGCACAAGGAGCAGTACTTAATGTTTTGTAGTAACCTAAATGAGAAAAGGATTTGAAAAAGAATATGTGCATGTATATGTATAACTGAATCACTTTGCTGTACAGTTGAAACTATCACAACATTTTGAATCAACTGTGCTCCAATATAAAGTAATTTAAAAAAAAACTGTGTTATCCCCATAAAACTTAAAAGATAGACTGTTATGGAACTGTGGCCATCAGTGTAATGCGGGCCAGGCATATGATGTGTAACCCAGTTTTCCCCCAACCATTCCTCATCTGTTTTCTGCAGGACTTCCTCATGGAAACTTTTATCATGTTTAAGGATCTAATTGGAAAAAACATCTACGCTAAAGACTGGATGGTCATGAATATGACACAGAACAGGTGAGACCACCCATCGTGGGGCTGGCGGCCTTTGAAAACTTGGATCTGGTGACTAGATTTCTGAGCCTTGTGAAGCACTGTCTCGTCTCTCTGCCTCAGATCCGTCATCTGGAAAGTAAAGGTCGTCCTGCTTCTGTGGTCTTGGTGTATGCCCTCCTGTTCTTGATTTCATCCAGGCTGTATCAGCCGCTCTGACTCAGGCTCTCAACTCTTCTTTCTGCTGTTACCTCATCACTCTCTCATGTTGATCATCAGCTCTGCAGGACACCTTTCAGTGCCACCCTGTGGCCTTTATTATCCTAATATTCAAGGCTTCGGCATCCTGACCCACCCTGCTTTCCTAGCCGTATCTTCCACTGTTTCTCTCCGTATGCAATGTGTGTGCATGCTAAGTCACTTCAGTTGGGTCCGCCTCTTTGTGACTCCATGGACTATAGCCCCCCAGGCTCTTCTGTCCATGGGATTCTCCAGGCAAGAATACTGGAGTGGGTTGCCATGACCTCCTCCAGGGAATCGTCCTGACCCAGAAATCGAAACCCACATCCCTTGCATCTCCTGCGTTGGCAGGCAGGTTCTTGACCACTGGTGCCACCTGGGAAGCCCACATACAGTGTGCTCTACAGCCACACTGACCTCTTCCTGCCGCTGAACTTGTTCTATGCCATGCCTGCCCCATTGTCCTTGGCCATCAATCTGCCTCCCCTTCCTTTAGGTCCTTCTCAAATGCCATCTCCAAAGGAAGCCATTCTGACCTAGATGTCCTCTTCTCTCCTTTTGATTCCCTATTACCTGTTTGATACCCCCTTCTAGAATTTTCCATGTTCTTTGTTGGATCAGGTTTCAATTTACAGGTTGCAAGTGAACCCCACCAAGCTGTAACCTTCTTAAGACCAAGAAGTATCTCTTTCAAGGCAGAAACTAAGCCAGTGCTTTGCAGTTGCTGATCTTCAGCAAAGACTTGTTGAATTAAGTCAGATGAACTGAATACAGATACTCGGGGGCTTCCCAGTGGCTCAGTGGTAAAGAATCTGCCTGCCAATATAGGAGATGTAGGAGACTCAGTATTGATCCCTGGGTCAGGAAGATCCCCTGGAGTAGGAGATGTCAACCCACTCCAGTACTCTTGCCTGGAAAATTCCATGTCTAGAGGAGCCTAGTGTGCTATAGTCCATGGGGTCGAAAGTAGACACAACTGAGCACGCATGCACAGATACTCAAATTCAAGATTTTTCAAGAGCTAAATAAAGTAAATTATTATGATAAGCATTAAGTCTCCATGGTCCTGATATCTGATTAGAAAACACTTCCCAACTATGTACAGATTAGAGAAACAATTGCATCCGAAGTCCTAGACTTTAAAGCGCAAGCATCACGATGGAGTAGGAAGAGCTCTGGTCTGAGGCTCAGGAGCTGATCTCTCAACTGGCTCAACTGTGATGCAGCCTGAGTGATGCTAGGAGACAGTTCGAGAAGCTGGCCTTCACCATAGGAGGCCAGTTTTTTTGTGCTGCTTTTGGTCTCTAAAGATCTTGATAGATCTAAAGGTCTTAGGTTAACAAGTCCAGGCTTGATTTGTTTTGTTGTTGTTGTTTTTTAACATAGAAAATGTTTAATCATGTCTGACTCTGTTACCCCATGGACTGCAGCCTGTCAGGGTCCTCTGTCCATGGCAATTCCCAGGTAGAGATACTGGGTAGGTAGCCATTTCTTTCTCCAGGGGATCTTCCCAACCCAGGGGTGGAACCCAAGTCTTCCGCATAGGCAGGTGGATTCTTCACCACTGAGCCACCTGGGAAGCCTCGGAAAATGTCTCAAAGAATATGACGTTTGCGTTATTTATCCAGTGTTTTTCTTCCTCCCGCCAGGGTTTTCCTCCGTGCCATAAATCAGTTTGCTGAGGTTCTCACCAGATTCTTCATGGATCAGGCAAGCTTTGAACTTCAGGTAAGCATGCATTTCACCTAGAAATTCCTTCAGTTCTCAGCTGAAGCAAGAGGAGAGTTTCATTTTGGAAGACAGCCTCAGCTCTTACAGAGCACTTATACACACCTGCTTGCAGGCAGTCACACAGGTATTCCTCTACCTACAAATGGTTTCGTGTCCAGAGAGCAGTGTGTATACACACCTGTTTGAAAGTCCAGAGTGATAGCAAAACAAGGGGCCACTAGCTCCATCTTCATTCATTCACCCAGCAAATATTAGAGAGTTATACGTGCAGGGCATTATTCTAAGTCCTGGTGAAGGCAGGCAAGGTTCTGCTTCCCTCACAGGGTGCATTTGGTTGGTGATGTGCTTCTTCTGTGTCATGGCCTGTGTTTGTTTCTGTGGAACTTGGAAAATGAAGACATAAGCGGAGAATATTGCATATATGTATACATGTGTATGTGTGCATCTATACATATGTGTTTTTATATGTATGAAAATTTAGATTATTTGTATTTTCTGTTATGTTAAATAGCACGCACTTAAATATTTTTTAAATACCCATTTTTATTTTTCCAGGATAAAGTCCTAAAATATTTACTAGTTCAAAAGTTTGGCAAAACATGAGGACTTTTGATAAGTACTGCCAAACTACCTACTATAAATAGGTACACTTCTTGGCAGCAATTTTCCTTTATCCCAAGAGTAAAGACAAATATAATAGTTAAAATATTTTTTTAAATCTTAGTAAAGTGTTAAAATTTTCAGGGCTGAATCATTGAAACACGAGAGAGAAAAATGTTCTGTGGATATTACTTTATTTACTGATTTCCAAACAGTGAATTTCTACTATGTGTCACTGTTTTAGTATGACCCTTATTAATGTTATTTTCCATTTCTTTTTACCCACACAATTAATTCTGAGCAGCTCTGGAACAATTACTTCCATTTGGCAGTAGCATTTCTCACCCATGAGTCCCTTCAACTTGAAACCTTCTCAGAAGCCAAGCGCAACAAAATTGTAAAAAAGTAAGTGTCCCCTTAAATTTGCTTGTAATTGGGAAGAGAGTTCTTCCATTTCTATTCAGAGAAGGATTTTTAATATCACAGAAATTACTGTTCACTGGCTATCATATTGTTAGTGACCTAGGTCTTAAAATAATCATTTAATAAACCTCAGATTGCCCCACCCCAGATTCACATCTCTTCTCAGGGCTCCATTCATTTTCAAATCAACCATCGCATTCTTTTATAAAATCCCTACATGGAGAGGCACTCAGGCCAGAAAGTCCTCCCGTCGCCCAGAAGAGCTGCCACCTGCTGACAGCTTATCCAAATTGCAAGCTTAGTGCGGCTCTTACTCGTGATTCACAGAGCAGACTCCTTTGGCACCACTGGTCTATCTCCCAGTTTTAGTTACTAAAGCAGAGAAGCCAAGACTAACAGATCACTTAAAAATACCCTCCAGATTCCTGGCTTAGTATTCAAAATGGACTTGTGTGCAAGTGTGATGAGAGATTTAGGAAAGATTTTCATTGCTTTCATTTCAAATCTTTTTCAAAGTTCATTGAGAGCCTAGGAACTTAAAGGCTGTGTAATTAAAAAGGGCTTAAGAAATTTATCATTTAAAGGCTATGACAGTTTTGTTCTGTTTCCCTGATAGCATGTCTGGGATTCCAAGAAAATTATTTTAGCATCCCTCTAACTCTTCCCTTAAATACTAAGATTGGTGTCTAAGAGGTTGAGATTTAGTGATTGCACTTTCAAAGATAAAAGTAAAAACTATTTTGTAGATTTCCTGGTGGGGTGGTTATCAAGAGATATTTTATTTTTAAGATGGACACCTTAGTCTTATTCTTTAAAATATCTTAAATGACATAATTTCATTTAGGGATGGATTTGATTTTGGTGAAATGAGTTGACACCAAATCTGATAAATAAAGTGGCTAGTTAGGATAAATGATTTTCGTTTTGGTCATTTCAGGAAAGTGTGACTACATGTACAATCCACATAAAAATGTATATGCATACTGGTAAAGATAAGCCTTAGGAAATAAAAAATTTTATATTAAGATTATAGGAATGTGAATTTTTTTTAGGACTTCTTGTTTTTAGTAAAAGCATCACCAGTAGTATTAAAAAGCAATAAGAATAGTTATTTCTTGTCCAGTATGTGCCAGTCTGGTCTACACATGCTTATATAATATCAATAGTAAAATTAGATACTTTTGTTAAAATGGAATAGTAAGAAATTTTTCAATACGATTTTTCTTCTGACATTTGAAGACATTTTCAAAGCAGGAATTTCTAAAACAATGTTGAGTGCGATAGTAACGTGAGCAGAGAAAGCAGATCTTTGCTGGCAGGCTAGGTCATACATCTGTACTTGAATTCCCTGGGAACAGTCTCCTTATCTGCTTTTGACCCACCCTATTTCCATTTTCTAAGCCCCCAACCTCTGATATGGCATGTTATGTGGAGCAGCCCCCAGCTTTTGTATTCTTTAAAAGACTTCCATGTAACTCTTACTCATCTCCACCCAAGAACCACTGTCTAGATCAATGTTTCTCTACGTTTTTGTCCTCCCTTGTAAACTTCTATAAGACACCTTTTCATTTTATTTTTAACTTTTCTTCTCTTTTGTCCATGCCATGCTGCATGTGGGATCTTAGTTTCCTGACCAGGGATTGAACCCATGCCCCTGCACTGGAAGCAGGGTCCCAGCCACTGGACTGCCATGGAAGTCCCTGGAACCTTTTTAGAAAAATGTTTTCCTAATCACAACCACCCCCCGCCAATGAAATATTAATACCACCTATATACTAAATACTTGTTTATGTACTAAATGTATACCTTACTTTATATGCCAAAGCAGTAAGCTTTTTTTTTTGTCCCCATGGGCCAGTTTTCACCCCTTTGGAGACGTTATCACCCCATTTGAGGATGTATGTCTAGAACTTCCCAGTGTAAGCGCTTTAAAGAATGCACTGGTGTGGATAAGGGTTACTCTAATATAAGTATATACAGGCAGCATGTTTGTTATACATCATCAGCCATATTACCATGTAAGTCATACCTCAGTCATCTTCCTTTTCTTTAGTATTTATTTTTGCTTAAGAGCAGTCAGAGTGTTTCTCACTCTTTTCCCTTCAGTAAGTGTGTTGATCTCATCTTCTCAGTGATATTTGGCATTTACTTTGCACCATCTTTTGCTGGACCCCCATCTCTATGTCTGTGTCCCCTCATCTCTATGTGTTTCAGTCTTTTGGGGGCTTATTTACATGCCAGCTGCATCTCTCCATGTGATTTTTGCCTCAATATCTACCTTGATTGTGACCTAGAGAAATCAGGCTTTCTTTACTCCCCTTATCATTGTATCCGTATTACATGTTCTCGTTTCCACCGCACATTTTCCTTCTGGTTTATGATCTTCTTCCTAGATACGGGGACATGAGAAAGGAGATCGGCTTTAGGATCCGGGACATGTGGTATAACCTGGGTAAGTGTACAACCCGAACACCGCTCTTTGTGCTCCACTCATCCCACGATGAAGTCTTTTTCATTTTAATTCCTTTTAATTCAATTAAAATTTCATTTTAATTGCGATTGATTTGTCTGTGTGTCTGGAAGTGCAGGTTGATGCATGGGTCTCTTATGACAGTCACGTGTTATCAGAATAGAATATTTAGTCACTCACTCCTGAATTGAATTGCTTTACCCATGTTTTCTTATGGGCCCTGTGGAGGAAAATTGTACATTTTACTTCTGGTGAAATTGTTTAATACCCTCACTTCCTTTCATTTCAGGTCCCCATAAAATCAAATTCATCCCATCCATGGTGGGTCCCATTCTGGAAGTCACATTAACCCCCGAAGTAGAGCTTCGTAAAGCCACCATCCCCATTTTCTTTGATATGATGCAGTGTGAGTTCAATTTCAGTGGAAACGGCAATTTCCATATGGTAAGGAGTGGTGGATCACTTTACTAGTGCATGTAGAATCCAGTTCTTTTTTTTTTTTTTCCTAATAGAGAATCAGTAGCCTGAACAGTACAAATCAAAGTTATCTAAATCTTCTGTTTTTGCATTTTACTTTGTAAAGCAGTTAGACACAGAATTAAGATAGCCCATCTTTGGTCCTAGAAGCAGTCTTTTTGGTACATGTGTTTCCTAAAGCAGCATTCTTATCTCTGGATCATTAAAAAATTTGACTTTATGCATTTTAACCCTATCTCTTGCAATTGTTACAGTGGATTAAGCTTTAGTTTTTGAAGTCTTTAGTTTGGAGATCTTAGTTTTCCTGATATATTTTTCCTGTACTTCAGTTTTCCTACCTATCAATACATAGTATATTAGTATCAAAAGGAAGATTTTGCAGCTATGAAGCTCTGCAAAAGCAGTCCCATTGTCAAGACTTCAATAGGAACCAAAAATAAAATGGAAAGTTAAAACTGTTAAGCTATTTTCATATGCATAGTTGCAATAGGAAAATAATATTTAGGCTAGTTTTCTTTCTGCAATTATAAAGCGAAGGACATAGTTACGTCAGATTGCTTTAGAAAATTTTGACATGGCCTTGGTGCATTATTGGACTTCTCAGGTGGTTCTAGTTGAAAAGAACCCACCTGCCAATGCAGGAGACATAAGAGACCCAGGTTCAGTCCCTGGTTTCGGAAGTTCCCCTGGAGGAGGACATTGCAACCCACTCCAGTATTCTTATCTGGAGAATCCCATAGACAGAGGAGCCTGGTGGGCTACAGTCCATGGGGTCACAGAGAGTCGGACACGACTGAAGCTAGCTAGCTAGCAGGTGCGTTATTATTGAGTGATGTGAACTGTGATCATACTCTGTGTATAGTGAAGAGAGTTCACAATTCAGTAGAGGGATGGGTCCTAGTCTAGAATTGTTGTCCGTATGTCTTTCCTGTCCTCTTCTGAGGTTGTGATGTTCTCCTGTGAAATTCTGACTGCTTTCAGTTTGAGAATGAGTTGATCACAAAGCTGGACCAGGAAGTAGAAGGGGGCAGAGGAGACGAACAATACAAGGTCCTTCTGGAAAAACTGTGAGTATTTCAGAAACAGAATCTCTAGCTGATGGCATCATTTAGTGATGGACGAAAACAGGCTGCTGCTGCACTTGCGGACCAGTTGAGTAGTCTCAGCATCGCTGGGGTCACCACCACACTAGTGTTCCGTGAGGTTCATGGAGTTGACACCATCCACTGCGGCCATTCGTTTATCTGCTGTGAGTCAGATGTTCATGTTTTCCTGGCTAGCTTGGCCCTCAAGAACAGGGCAGATGGAGCAGAGGGGGAGATCGACTGAGTGGTGATATTTTTCCTAGTGTTTGAATTGCTGAAGTTTAACAAAAATGTAGTTCCTCTAATTATGGCTTCAAAGCAGTCATTTAAAGGAGAAGGGAAAAACTTTTCAAAGTCCCCTTAAAAATACCTTATGCCCTGGAAAGAATGTCTGGGAACACTAGGTACATTGTCAGTCCTTTGCATTTCCCTCCTTCCAGCCCTAACTCAGCCCGCCCATTCCCTCCCTCTCTGGAACCCTCTGGCCCTTTTACTCTGGCACCCTTTGCAAGTGTGGAATAACAATATAAAACAGTGTTTTATAAAACAATATAAAAACAGTGTTTCAGAACACTCAGTTAAGATCTTCCTGGTGCTCCAGTGGTTAAGAACCGACTTACTAGTGCAGGGGACATGGCTTCGATCCCTAGTCAGGGTAACTCCCACGTGCCAAGGGGCAGCTAAGCCTGTGTGCTACAACTCCTTAGCCCATGTGCCATGAGCCTGTCCTCCTCAACAAGAGAAGCCACCAAAACGAGAAGCTCTCACACCGCAACGAGAGAGTAACTGACCCCTGCTTGCTGCAACTAGAGAAAGCCCCAAATAGCTATGAAGATCCAGCAGAGCCATGAATTAATTGATTGATTAAAGAATTTTAAGGAACACTTAGATCTTAGAGTTAAAGATTGTGCTTCAAATCTCATTTTTTCCACATACTAGGATTTTGAGTTTGTATTTATGTGGTGCAATTTTTTTTTCTTTTGGTCATCTACAATAATAGGATCTGTATTTTGATGAGGATTTAAATGAGTTGATGTATTCACATAGTATCTGTCGCAGAGCTCATGCTGGATAAATGTGGGCTGTTCTGGTGCTTGTTACTGTTATTACCTGCAGATTTCCCTAGCATCCTAGGTTCTAACTACCCTAACTGTTCATTTCTTATGTTCTCTGAACTTTCGTGGCAAACTCAGTCAACTGTTGATGGAATATGTGCCTAGATCATTCCCGGATTTACCTGCTTTGGGGAAGTGGTAGGCAGTAGACTGAGTTGGGGACAGTGACACTCTCAACTCTATTATTCTTTTTTTTTTTTTCCAAAAAAATTTTTAAGGAATCAGCACAGAGGATGCTCGGAAATGGAACTGATGACTCATCTATGTTTTGAAGTTCTAGAAGTCTGTCTTATTTTGTTTGTAATGGGTGATAAGAACATTGGTTGATCTTTTCATCCTGTATCCATTTGGTCTGCCTGTTTGAGCTTCAAACCTCTCAGTTTATCACTTCTGCAGTTCTGATCTCATATAGAAATTAAGTGCCGAAGTTACCCACACATAGAAACACATACCCACAGTGTTTAAAAGTGATAAAACTACACTTAAAAAAAATCCTACAGTTGACTTTTCATGTACAGATGTTGTTTTTCCTTCATTCTTTTTGAATCATGAATGCAGAAAAATATGACTGCATAAATCTACAGTGCTCAAGAATAATTTTAGAGTCTAATAATTTTAGAGTCTAGTGCTTTGAACCCACTTTTTGTCTTGTTCACCAAGTTTCCTTCTGTCTAATCTAAGAAGCTCCTATGGAAACTTTGCTCTGTTTGGATCCAGAGGGAGATAATTTAGACCAAAAGTTTAACTTCTGTTTACTTATTACACCTGTGCCTTTTTTCCCTGAAAAAATATCACTTTTATGTGAAAAGCCACGTGTCTGGATATATACTAGGTTCCTAGGTTCCTCTAGGCTGGGCATTACTCTGAGACTCTCCAGAGTTCCCTCAGGAGGCCTGAGAATAAAGACAGGAAAAAGATGATCCTTTCAAATGAGCAGAGGAATCAGATGGTACACGCAAACCTCTTAGGCAAAAGTTCTCATTTCTGTGGTACAGACAGAAGAAATAGAAATATTTCTATTTAGAAATAGAAGTTCAAAGAAGGGCATCATGGGCTGGGATTCTCAGTGATGGTGGGGCTTGAGCTGCAGACCTAAAGAAAATGCAGAACTTGAGTAACAGCAAAGAGCCTTGTGAGTGAAGGCCCCAGGATAGGGTAACCTGGAGTCATATGAAGGATGTGTGTTTCCTGGTCCAGCGCCACCTGCTGCCAGGACCTTGGGCAGCACTCACAGGTGGTGCTGGAATGTAGATGTGGGACATGGCATTTTGTCTCCATCTCTGCGCCCCAGGCTCCTAGAGCATTGCCGGAAACATAAATACCTCTCCAGTTCTGGAGAAGTATTCGCACTCCTGGTCAGCAGCCTCTTAGAGAATCTCCTGGACTACAGAACCATCATCATGCAGGACGAGAGCAAGGAAAACCGCATGAGCTGCACTGTTAACGTGCTGGTATGTACCACATCCCTGGGCCCCCGAGAGGACAGTGCCTAGCCCCCTGACTGCACAGCTCTAAGTAAATACGGCAGACACAAGGCTCTCCCTTGACAACCTTTCTGAAGTATGTGTCCTGCTGAGTCTAATTGGAATGGCCAAGGGAATTCCCTGGCAGTCCAGTGGTTAGTACTCAGCACCTTCACTGCTGTGGGTTTGGGTTCAGTGCCTGGTTTAGGAACTAGAATCTTGCAAGCCATACCACATGGCCAAAAAAAGATAATTGGAATGGCTAACTCAGCTTTGAACTCACAGATAACAATTGCCTCAGACCTTGAGGATAAATATAGAACAGGAATAGAAAACACAACATAAGCTTTTGACTCAGCTCTCTTACAGAAGGCCATGCTCAAACTGTTTCTTTGCCTTTTTTATGTGATTGCTTTTTTGTCAAAAGTATCAGACACAGATGAAAATGCATTAGAAACAATATACCATGAGTAGAGAATTAGTCCATAAAATCCTCAAAGTGGTAGAACCCCATTGTCTTGCCTTTTCCTAAAGAATTATAACTGGGACCAAACACCTCAGAGGTTTAGCAGCCGTGGTCTCCTCTGCTTAATATAAACAAAATACCCACCATTTCTGACTCCCTAAGAAAACAGAGTATCAAGTGATTTGGGTATTATGACCTGTTGTCTATTCACCTCAGTTTTCCTCACATTGGTCTTAAAAAGTTCTTCAACTTTACTTTTTATAAACTGAAACTTTTCCTGGGTCTTCCCTGGAGTCCAGGTTAGAAGTCTGTGCTTCCAATGCAGGGGGATCGGGTTCTAACCCTGGCTGGGAAACTAGAATCCCACATACCACATTGTTGTTGTTCAGATGGTCAGTTGTGTCTGACTCTTTGAGACCCCTTGGACTGCAGCACACCAGGCTTCACTGATCTTCACCATCTCCTGGAGCTTGCTCAAATTCATGTCCATTGATTCAGTGATATTATCCAACTATCTCATCCTCTGTCATTTTCCTTCTCCTCCTGCCTTCAATCTTTCCAAGAATCAGGGTCTTTTCAAATTAGTCAGCTCTTCACATCAGCTGACCAAAGTATTGGAGCTTCAGCCTCAGCATCAGTCCCTCCAGTTAATATTCAGGAATGATTTCCTTTAGGATTGACTGGTTTGATCTGCTTGCAGTCCAAGGGACTCTTGAGTATTTCCAGGACCCCAGTTCAAAAGCATCAATTCTTCAGCACTCAGCCTTCTTTATGGTCCAACTCTTAATATCTTACATGACTACTTGAAAAACCATAGCTTTGTTGGCAAAGTAATGTCTCTGCTTTTTAATATGCTATCTAGGTTTGTCATAGCTTTGCTTTCAAGGAGCAAGAATCTTTTAATTTCATGGCTGCAGTCACCATCTGTGGTGATACAGCATGGCAAAAAAAAAAAAAAAAAAAGCACCCATAACAAAATGCTTCCATTTCCTTATTTTGTGGGTATATTCAGTAAAGGGATAGAACAAAGCCTTGGAAAAATGACACTGTTGAAAAGTACAGCTAGCTGTTTGACTATTTTTGTGGCAAGCTTATCAATAACTGATTTACAGTTGTATTTTGTGTCCATTTTTTGATAGAATTTTTACAAAGAAAAGAAGAGAGAGGACATCTACATAAGGTAAGCCAAAGGAAATTTCTGCTCTTGCTGTTTATGCCATGGATTTATTAATTACTTTTCAAGCAGTGATAAACCTGAACACCATCCTTGCTGCTTGGAGAGACACCAAATAGTATGTGAATGTGTTCCCATCCTCCTGAAAAGGTAAACTCTTCAGATCAATACATGAGGATGTGCGGGGCGAGGATAGTGTCAGGGAAGGACGGAGGACGCTCCAGCCAGCTAACCAGGCAAAGATGTGAAATTCACCCTCTGTCAAGGACTGTTATCCCTGGGTTCAGGAAGCCCTGAACAAACTTGGATGTAAAGCATGTGCATCTTCTTGGGGAAAGATTCCTTAGTTCTCCTGAGCTTCCCAAAGAGGTCTGGGACATGAAAAACAAATTTAAACACTACTACCTTAAACGAAGAATACCAAGTAGAACAGCGGGACTAGGAAAGACAGGAAGCGGCACAAGGACTTAGAGAGGGTCCTCAACCCCCTGTGAAGAACTGAACTGTGCAGCAGGTGATGAGCGGCGGGCCAGTGAATGAAGCTCCATGTGTGTTTTCAGTGGCACCCCGTCGCTCTGCCTCCGTCAGATCAGCACAGGCATTTGCTTCTCACAGGGGCCTGACCCTTACTGTGAACTGCGCAAGTAAGGGATCTAGATTGCAGACTCCTCATGAGAATCACCTGAAACCACCGCCTCCCATGCCCGTCTATGGAAAAATTGTTTTCCATGAAACTGGTCCCTGGTGCCAAAAAAGTTTGGGACTGCTGCCTTACGGGATTAGGAAGTAACTATCCTGCCACCTGGCTGTGGCTTGAGCCGAGTATCCCATCAGCTCCCCGGCGGCAGAATGCCTCCTTTCTCCCCTCTGATTAGGTACTTGTACAAGCTGCGAGACTTGCATCGGGACTGTGAGAACTACACTGAAGCTGCCTACACACTCCTCTTACACGCCGAGCTCCTGCAGGTGAGTGGGTCAGGGAGGCAGTATGTCAGCCAACCAGCCCTGTGGGACCACCTCATATACATGTCATGATTTTGATGGGAAAAGCGCCTATTCAGGGAGGACCCTTGTCTCCAAGAGTATTTGTATACTTTCTAAATAGGCAGAGCTACTTAGACCAAGGTTGGGAAAATGTTCATTATTATTTACTTACTTTTAAGTTTATTTTATGAAGTCTAGTTGATTGATAATGTTGTGTTGATTTCTTGTGTACAACAAAGTGCTTTTAGTTCAATTCAGTTGCTCAGTCGTGTCCAACTCTCTGTGACCCCATGGACTGCAGCACACCAGGCTTCCCTGTCCATCACCAACTCCCAGAGCTTACTCAAACTCATATCCATTGAGTCAGTGATGGCATCCAACTATCTCATCCTCTGTCGTCCCCTTCTCCTCCCGCCTTCAGTCTTTCCCAGCATCAGCGTCTTTTCAACTGAGTCAGTTCTTCCAGTCAGGTGGCCAAAGTATTGGGGGTTCAGCTTCAGCATCAGTCCTTCCAGTGAGTATTCAGGACTGATTTCCTTTAGGATGCACTGGTTGTATCTCCTTGCTGTTCAAGGGTCTCTCAAGAGTCTTCTCCAACACTACAGTTCAAAAGCATCAAATCTTTAGTGCTCAGCTTTCTTTATAGTCCAGTTCTCACATCCATACATGACTGCTGGAAAAACCAAAGCTTTGACTAGATGGACCTTTGTTGGCAAAGTAATGTCTCTGCTTTTAAATAAGCTGTCTAGGTTGGTCATTATTTTTCTTTGAAGGAGCAAGTGTCTTTTAATTTCATGGCTACAGTCACCATCTGCAGTGATTTTGGAGCCCAAAAAATAATGTCTGTCACTGTTTCCATTGTTTCCCCATCTATTTCCCATGAAGTGATGGGACTGAATGCCATGATCTTAGTTTTCTGAATGTTGAGCTTTAAGCCAACTTTTTTATTCTCCTCTTTTACTTTTATCAAGAGACTCTTTAGTTCTTCTTCACTTTCTGCCATAAGGGTAGTATCATCTGTATATCTGAGGTTGTTGATATTTCTCCTGGTAATCTTGATTACAGCTTGTGCTTCATCCAGTCCAGCATTTCTCATGATGTACTCTGCATGTAAGTTAAATAAGCAGGGTGACAAGATGCAGCCTTGACGTACTCCTTTTCCGATTTTGGACCATGGAACCAGTCTGTTGTTCCATGTCCAGTTCTGTGGCTTCTTGTGATTTAGTTATACATTTATATATATATACACATGCACACACATTTACACATATACACACACATATTCTTTTTCATGTTTTTTTCCATTATGGTTTATCACAGGATATTAAATAGAACTCCTTGCACTCTGTAATAAGACCTTGTTGTTTTTCCATCCTATATACAATAGTTTTCATCTGCTAATCCCTAACTCCCAATCCATCCCTCCCCTAGCCTTCTTCACCCTTAGCAACCACTGTTCTCTCTGTGAGTCTGTTTCTGTTTCATAGGTATATTCATTTGTGTTGTATGTTACATTCCACATATAAACGACCGCATATAGTATCTGTCCTTCTCTGGCTGACTTCACATAGCATGATAATCTCTAGGTTCATCCATGTTGCTGCCAATGGCTTTATTTCATTCTTTGTATGGCTGAGTAGTATTCCACTGTATATACGTATCATATTGTCTTGCTTCGTCAGTTGACATTTCCATGTCTTGGCTATTGTTTATGATGTTGCTGTGAACATAGGCATGGGTATCATTTATTTAAAACTCCTTTGGAAGCAGAGCACACCTTTCAGGCTGCTAATACACTCTAATTTTTTTTTTAATGCACATCGATCCATATGTTTTTAAAAATATGTAAAATTGCAGAGAAGTGACTTGTAAATAAATATAGAACTGTAGAGATACTTTCCTATTTACCTGTCTCACTGAGAAAGTATATTGTGCTGTGGATATAAATACATCTCTCCATTATTGATCTCAAATAATTATTTCCAGCTCTGACAGCTCCTCCAACTTCAGATTCTGTATAAACTGTTCTCTCAACATCAATCTTCGAATGACTAATAGACATCTTGAACTTAGCATGTCAGTAACACAAGCTGTTTCCTCCCTGTCCTCCTGGGTTCATCCCTTCCTCTCCTTTCTCCCCATTTCACTAAAAGATACCACCATCTAATAAAAGATACTGCTCATCATCTTTTACTCACATGGTCCCACATTCTCCACAAGCAAGACTCATGGACCGTTGGTCCAAAACTTGCCCTCACTTTATCCACTTTTCTTTCCTTTTGAAAAATATTTGAATTTTATTTATCTATTCATTTATTTTTGGCTGTGCTGAGTCTTCGTTGCTGCACAGGCTTTTCTCCGCTTGTGGCGAGCGGGGACCACTCTGGTGGCCGTACACCGGCTTCTCGTTGCAGAGGCTTCTCTTGTTATGGAGCAGGGCCTCTCGGGTGCATGGGCTTCAGCAGTTGCAGCTCCCGGGCTCTAGAGCACAGGCTCAGGAGTTGGTGGTATATGGACCTGCTCTGAGGCGTATGAGATCTTCCTAGACCAGGGATTGAGCCTGTGTCTCCTGAATTGGCAGGTGGACTCTTTACCACTGAGCCAGCAGGGAAGCTATCTTTTCTTTTTAATTGAGAAAATTTATGTGACAGCCTTAAATCTCCAGGAATTATGTACCTACTAGTTGCAAGTTGATATCCTTAAATAGTCTTTCTTCTATTCCCCACCTGCCAGCCCCTGGTAACCATCATTCTACTCTCTGTTTTTACAAGTCTAGATTTCTCTGATGCCATATATACATGCGATCATACAGTGTTTGTCTTTCTCTGATTTATTTTGCTTTGTATAATGTCCTAATGTCCATCCATGTTGTTGCAGATGGCAGAATTTCCTTCTTTTTCATGGTGAAGTAATATTGCATTGTGTGTATAAACCACACTTGTATTCATTTATCCATTGAGGGACACTTAAGTTGTACTGTGGCTCTTGTGAGTATATATAGAACTGTAGAGATACTTTCCTATTTACCTGTCTCACTGAGAAAGTATATTGTGCTGTGGATATAAATACATCTCTCCATTATTGATCTCAAATAATTATTTCCAGCTCTGACAGCTCCTCCAACTTCAGATTCTGTATAAACTGTTCTCTCAACATCAATCTTCGAATGACTAATAGACATCTTGAACTTAGCATGTCAGTAACACAAGCTGTTTCCTCCACTGTCCTCCTGGGTTCATCCCTTCCTCTCCTTTCTCCCCATTTCACTAAAAGATACCACCATCTAATAAAAGATACTGCTCATCATCTTTTACTCACATGGTCCCACATTCTCCACAAGCAAGACTCATGGACCGTTGGTCCAAAACTTGCCCTCACTTTATCCACTTTTCTTTCCTTTTGAAAAATATTTGAATTTTATTTATCTATTCATTTATTTTTGGCTGTGCTGAGTCTCAGTTGCTGCACAGGCTTTTCTCCGCTTGTGGCGAGCGGGGACCACTCTGGTGGCCGTACACCGGCTTCTCGTTGCAGAGGCTTCTCTTGTTATGGAGCAGGGCCTCTCGGGTGCATGGGCTTCAGCAGTTGCAGCTCCCGGGCTCTAGAGCACAGGCTCAGGAGTTGGTGGTATATGGACCTGCTCTGAGGCGTATGAGATCTTCCTAGACCAGGGATTGAGCCTGTGTCTCCTGAATTGGCAGGTGGACTCTTTACCACTGAGCCAGCAGGGAAGCTATCTTTTCTTTTTAATTGAGAAAATTTATGTGACAGCCTTAAATCTCCAGGAATTATGTACCTACTAGTTGCAAGTTGATATCCTTAAATAGTCTTTCTTCTATTCCCCACCTGCCAGCCCCTGGTAACCATCATTCTACTCTCTGTTTTTACAAGTCTAGATTTCTCTGATGCCATATATACATGCGATCATACAGTGTTTGTCTTTCTCTGATTTATTTTGCTTTGTATAATGTCCTAATGTCCATCCATGTTGTTGCAGATGGCAGAATTTCCTTCTTTTTCATGGTGAAGTAATATTGCATTGTGTGTATAAACCACACTTGTATTCATTTATCCATTGAGGGACACTTAAGTTGTACTGTGGCTCTTGTGAGTAATGCTGCTCTCAACATGGAGGTGCAGAGATCTCTTCCACACTCCCCACCCTACCCATTTTTTTTACTTTACAATACTGTATTGGTTTTGCCATACATTGACACGAATCCACCACGGGTGTACATGAGTTCCCATTCCTGAACCCGCCCCCCATTTTTCTTTATCTCCATTGCTGCTATCCTGGTCCAAATTTCCATTTTTACCCTCCTTCTACATCTCCCTGCCTCCAGTTTTGTCCCTAGCAATTAATTTTCTCACACAGTTTCAATTTTGTTTTATACCTGAAAAATACATGTACATTGTTCTAAGGTTTGGAATTAAAAACTGACATCTTCTGCTTGACAGCTTGCCCCAGGCCAGCCATTCACAGTTCATATTCATGATTGGGGCACCAGAAAACTTAATGGATTAGAGAGGAAAACTTGTTGACGGTAGGGTGATCAGACACTCCAGTGTCTGCACTGCGTTGTGGTTGTGGGGGCCTCTCTTGTGGCACACACTTGTCTTGTGGATTGTGCACTCTAGAGCACACAGCCTCGGTGGTTGCAGTGTACAGACTTAGCTGTTCTGTGGTGCGTCGGATCTTAGTTCCCCAACTAGGGACTGAACTGGCGTCCCTTGCATTGGAAGGCAGAGTATTAACCACTGGACCACTGGGGAAGTCCCAGTAACTGTAGACCTTTTCATTTTTGCTGCTCAGAAAGTTAAACTCTCCTATCCTGGTGTAAGGTGGCACGTATGGATGCCACTTCTTCCCCTGTATAGCTACTCAATAAGGATATTGCTTATGAAGTACAGTTCAGTTTCATCATTGGTATGAGATCTCATCTTTATCATGTACTGAATCACTGTATGGAGAGACAAGGGAACCTCTTTCTAAATTTTATGTGTTTTGCATGGGTGTCTGTTGGATAATGCACCAGAACCACACTGTTTTAATTATCAATTCTTTACAGCATGTTTTATGACCTGGTAGTTACTCTTTATTCCTCTTCTTTTTCAGAGTTTTCCACCTTATTCCTTTCTGTTTATCTTTGCATATGGACTTTGGAATCATGAAATTTAAAAATTAATTTAGGGAGAATTTCCATGGTTATGAAATAGCACTTTCTTATCCAAAAGCATGGTATGACTTTCCATTTGTTCAGATCTGCTTTGTGCCTTCCCATGGTGTATTAACATTTCCTGTGTAGATGTTATGTTAATCTCTAGATATCTTCTCTTTCTATGGTAATTATGATAAAACACATATAATGCAAAAGTTACTACCCTGTGCATCTATAAGTACAGTTGAGTGGCATTAAGTACATTTGCATGATTGCACCTGAATATCCAGTCATTTTGAATTTATTCTTATTGGTACCCTTTCTCCTGTTAATTATCTCTAAATTATTTCCAAATATGTTATTTTTTATCCCACTACTTAATTCTCTCATCAGTTATGGTAGGTGTTTAGTAGGCACCTTTGTGAAGAGATTGATTATGAAGAATACAATTATTGCTTTCACATGATAGTTTTTTTTTTAACCTCTTTTTCTTCATTTTTATGCTTTGATATCTTTCTTTTACCTGGTGGTATGAATGGTGACCTCCAGCAAGACCACAGTCATGCTGGTTGGCAGCCTCGCCTCATTCCTGACCCTCATGGAATGCCTTCAGTATTTGTCCATTTGGCATGACACTTGTTTGTTTTGAAGCTACTGTGCGTGTGTGTGTGTGTGTAATTTTTGTGTTTAGTGAATCATTGAAAATGTGGATGAATCAGATATGTACAAGTATTTCTGTGAAGGTTTTCAGTTGAGTGTTTGTTTGCATTCGTCCCCTTTAATTAATTAAGTGAATGGTGCTACATTCATCTCTTGTGTTGCCTTTGTGTGTTTTCCAGTGGTCTGACAAGCCCTGTGTGCCCCATTTGCTTCAGAGGGACAGTTACTACGTGTACACCCAGCAAGAGCTTAAAGAGAAGCTATATCAGGAAATCATATCATATTTTGACAAAGGCAAGGTCAGTGTTGGGGAGTGGGGGCAAAGGGGGAAATGACTGCCATGCTTACTACATTACAGTTCTGATCCTTACCAGCCAGAGTTAGTGCAGGGCCCACAGCTCAAGGGCACAGCTCCCAACAAGTCAGCCCGAACTTCAGATGCCAGCTGCAAGTGCAGGAGTCCCCATGCCACCACAAATCCCGTGGATGTTGGTTCTGGCAAGGCCAGTCCCCATTCTCAGACTGTATGCACGCCTACCATAAGTCACCTCACTAGTACATATCACTAGTATCAATTCCCATGTCGCCTGAGGAGTCCTCTGTGAACTACAAAGATAATTCTATCACTGGGGAGGTTTAGGAGTTTAGAAGCTCCCTCCCAGGAACTCAAGACAAAAACCAGACAAATTCTTTATTATGCGGCAATGACCCTACACTTACTCTTTACTATTCCCAGGTATATCTTTGAATTCAAAGGAGGCTGGATATTTTTAATGGGTGAGAAAATGAGTAGATAAATTAAGGTAAAAAAGTGTGAGTCACTCAGTCATGTTTGACTCTTTGCAACCCCATGGACTGTAGCTCTCCAGGCCCCTCTGTCCATGAAATTCTCCAGGCAAGAATCCTGGAGTGGGTTGCCATTCCCTTCCCCAGGCAATCTTCCTGACCAGAGATTAAACCCCAGTCTCCGGAGTTGCAGGCAGATTCTTTGCCTGAGCCACCAGGGAAGCCTAAGGTAAGAAAGGCAATAAATAAGAACCACTTATGTGGAGGACACTTAACGTAATAGATAATACAGTGAACAGCCCAGAGCCCCACTCTCATAGCCATAATTGTACCTTTACTGCTGAAGGCCAGGAGCTGGTACCGTCACTATCGGTGCATTCTTAAGATGTTGTTGGCTAACACCTGGGGCATTTTCCGTTCCTAGGTCACTGCTTGCCTCACATCATAGATTGCACATAACAAGCAACTTAAATCCTACAAGGAAAGTAAAATAAACATGTAAACAGGGCCACCAAGTCATGGAATCTCTGATCATCTGGGGAAAACATGTCCAGCTGGAAGGCTTTTAAATTTAAAATTGAAAAAAAAGAAAATGCTTAGGGAGTGGGGGAAGAAAATGCTACCAAAACAAAAAGGATTTCCAGATTTGACTCTTTTTAAGAGCCTGCCACTTTCAGCCACCACTGTTTTACCAGTGGAACCTGTTGACAAATAAATAGGTCAAATAAATATAATGATAAAATAACTACCACCTGTTTAGTGCAAGTTACTATTTTGGGTGATTTCCAGACTGTTTCTAATTTAATTCTTGGTCTAACCCCTGTAGTATCGATCCTATCTCTGTTTTACAGATAAAGAACTTGAGGTGTGCAGAACAGGTGTATTTGCTCAGACTTTGTGGTCTCTGCACCGCTTCTCTTAAAAATCACTGAAGAACCCCAAGAGCTTTTGTTTATGTGGGCTATGTCCATTAATGGTTTTATTCTTCGAAATTAAAACAAAATTTTAAAGTATTTTTTCTTTTAACAATAAGAAGCTTATTACCTGTTAATATAAATCATATCTGTTTATGAACAATGACCACATTTTCCAAAAATGTAAGTGATAGGACATTTTTGCAAATCTGTTTATCATCTGGCTCCATAGAAACAGCAGGATTTGAATATCCTCCTCAACATCCAATCTGTTGTGACATCACATGTCCTGTAGCTTCTGGGAAACTCCACTGTAGACTCACAGGGAATGAGCATTGAAAAAAGGCAAATAGGGACTTCCTGGTGGTCCAGTGGCTGAGACTCCATGCTCCCGATGCAGAGGCTACAGGTCCAGTCCTTGGTCAGGGAACTAAATCCCACATGCACAGCTAAAGATTCTGCATGCCACAACTAAAACCCGATGCAGACAAACACACAAACATTTAAAAGAAAAGAAAAAAAGGCAAAAAGTGTTTGTATTAAGAACATGGTTTTGACCTCATGGATCCCATGAAAGCGTCATAGGGACTCCCAGAGACCAGGCAGGGACCACACTTTGAGAACCTCTCTGCTAGGCTGTCTTCCTATCTCGTCATAGCTTAGCATTTGGCGAATAAGGACTGAACTGGGCCCCCATGGTACTGTTGACTGGCCTCCTGCCTCAGTTCTAGCTGAGCTGGAATAGTCTCCATTTGGCACATTTAAAAGCCTTTTGAGTGATCCAGGCCCAGAGATTTCAGAAGGGACAAATTTGGCAATGATGACATTAGAAGATTTTGTTTTAAAGCGTTGTACAGCTCTGTGTGAAGTGCACATACAGTCCTTCAGCAGCCAGAAGCAATGGACCATAGTGCCTGGTTAAGATTGAAATAAGACATGTCCAGATGCTGTGTTATTAGTAGTATCCAGCTGAGAGGCATTTTATGAAAAACTGAAGTGAACACAGGCTCATCAATCTGGGATACTAGCCTCAGATGCCAAGTATGTGCATTTGGCTGTAACTCGCTCAGGCATAAGTGCTCTAAGGCAGGGGTCCCCAACCTGTGTGACCTAATACCTGATGATGTGAAGTGGAGCTGATGTAATAAATAATAGAAATAAAGTGCACAAGAAATGTAATGCACTTGAATAATCCCAAAGCCAACCCCCTCCCCGATCCATGAAAAAATTGTCCTCTTGGTGCCAAAAAGGTTGGGGGCCACTTTTCTAAGGCATTTCCTAAAGCTGTCTTTGACCAAGTAGGTAGTTTAGTCATAAACAGCAAGTCAGTGCCCTGGATTGGAGAAGCAGTTTCCCAAATTCCACACAACAGTCAGACTTTCATACCCCTGCCCCCTCCCAAATAGCCTAACTCAGAAGAAACACACACGCATAGGCCCAGAACCAGAGCCCATGCCTGTTTCCCTTCCCCTCCAACAAGACTTCCATGCTCCCAAGACCTGAGCTTCAAAACTGGTTCCCCTCCACTTTCAGTGGTCTTTAGTACTTTGTTCTTTCAACTAAGGATTGCTTTTTGGGGGACACATGGTGTTCTTCTTGTTCTTGCAAACAGAATAGAAAATGCCCCCTGGCAGAGCAGCCAAGGTACAGTGGATTTGTGATGTCAGAAACCAGGGTTAGTTGATCCTAGCAGTGAGGCACATGGGGAAATACCCACTGAAACTGAACCCACCTGACTCCTTAGTCTTGCCCAGTGACTCTGGAATGGCTTCTGCTGCTGGATCAAAGATTGCTTTGTTTTCCACGTGTAACCCTCCTTTTCTTTTTTTCTGAAGATGGGGAGAAGGCAATCAAGCTGAGCAAAGAGTTGGCGGAGACGTACGAGAGCAAAGTTTTTGACTATGAGGGCCTGGGTGATCTCCTGGTGAGTCTGAATCAGATGTCTTTCCTCCTGCAGAGGAGCTGAGCATAGTGGTCATGAAAATGGTGTTATAAGTGTAAGAAGGTCAGCACAAATGATGTTTTCTATGAGAGGAAAGTACACCTTGCTTGGATTAAAAATGAAGAAACATGAGATATAAAAGCTATCATCAGTATTTCTCCAGAGTATCCATAATAGGGGGTTCAGGACCCCTATCTGCAGCCCTCTCTGCTGTGTGCCTTTTGCTGCTCTGTGGACCCTTCATGTCCCTAACAGAGCTTCCCTTTCCCCTCTCGGTTACTCTGCCTTCCATGAAGACTGTCCATGCTTACGATGTCTTCTGACATCTTCTGTTCATAGAGTTACTTGTCCTGTGGTCCGCATCCTCAGAGCTGTGAACCTTTTCCATGCCCAGTAGGGAGCCAACACAATATGCCATTGGGTCATTTTTAGTAGAAGGGTCACAAAAGGTCAGGTCACCCACTCTCATGTAAAAAGTTGAGATAATTGTCACAATCATTTTGAAAAATATTTGTCAGTGTATATGGTACCTGCTCCTGCCATCATGCAAAGAGTCACATAGGAATTTCAGAAACTAAATTAAGCTCAAGTGTGAGCAATGTTACATGTTAACTTTCTAAGAAAACATTGTAATAGAAACCTTTTACGGAGGTAGTGTAATAATACAGTCATATTAACACCATTGTGTATGTGGGGCGGGGTGGGGGGCCTACCATTGTCTAAGTCCCCAGGTCTGGATACCTATTTTGCTTCCTTTAAACCTGAAGCTTGGGACTTCGCTCCTGGTCCAATGGTTCAATTTAGTCGCTCAGTCATGTCCGACTCTTTGCAACCCCATGAATCGCAGCATGGCAGGCCGCCCTGTTCATCACCATCTCTCAGAGTTCACTCAGACTCACGTCCATTGAGTCCGTGATGCCATCCAGCCATCTCATCCTCGGTCGTCCCCTTCTCCTCCTGCCTCCAATCCCTCCCAGCATCAGAGTCTTTTCCAATGAGTCAGCTCTTCGCATGAGGTGGCCAAAGTACTGGAGCTTCAGCATCATTCCTTCCAAAGAAATCCCAGGGTTGATCTCCTTCAGAGTGGACTGGTTGGATCTCCTTGCAGTCCAAGGGACTCTCAAGAGTCTTCTCCAACACCACAGTTCAAAAGCGTCAATTCTTCGGCGCTCAGCCTTCTTCACAGTCCAACTCTCACATCCATACATGACCACAGGAAAAACTATAGCCTTGACCAGACGGACCTTAGTCAGCAAAGTAATGTCTCTGCTTTTGAATATGTTATCTAGGTTGGTCATAACTTTTCTTCCAAGGAGTAAGCGTCTTTTAATTTCATGGCTGCAGTCACCATCTGCAGTGATTTGGGAGCCCAAAAAAATAAAGTCTGACACTGTTTCCACTCTTTCCCCATCTATTTCCCATGAAGTGATGGGACAAGATGCCATGATCTTTGTTTTCTGAATGTTGAGCTTTAAGCCAACTTTTTCACTCTCCTCTTTCACTTTCATCAAGAGGCTTTTTAGTTCTTCTTCACTTTCTGCCATAAGGGTGGTGTCATCTGCATATCTGAGGTGATTGATATTTCTCCCGGCAATCTTGATTCCAGCATGTGTTTCTTCCAGTCCAGCGTTTCTCATGATGTACTCTTCATAGAAGTTAAATAAGCAGGGTGACAATATACAGCCTTGACATACTCCTTTTCCTATTTGGAACCAGTCTGTTGTTCCATGTCCAGTTCTAACTATTGCTTCCTGGCCTGCATACAGATTTCTCAAGAGGCAGGACAGGTGGTCTGGTATTCCCATCTCTTTCAGAATTTTCCACAGTTTATTGTGATCCACACAATCAAAGGCCTTGGCATAGTCAATAAAGCAGAAATAGATGTTTTTCTGGAACTCTCTTGCTTTTTCCATGATCCAGTGGATGTTGGCAATTTGATCTCTGGTTCCTCTGCCTTTTCTAAAACCAGCTTGAACATCAGGGAGTTAACGGTTTATGTATTGCTGAAGCCTGACTTGCAGAATTTTGAGCATTACTTTACTAGTATGTGAGATGAGTGCAATTGTGTGGTAGTTTGAGCATTCTTTGGCATTGCCTTTCTTTGGGATTGGAATAAAAACTGACCTTTTCCAGTCCAGTGGTTAAGACTCCACATTTCCAGTGCAGGGAACACTGGTTCCATCCCTGGTCAGGGAGCTAAGATCCACATGCCATGTGGTATAGCCAAAAAAAATTTTTTAAAGCTGACCATGACCCACTGGCCAGAAAGCCTCTCTCCAGGGGGAAAGTTAAGAATGACACCAGTTATTGAAAAACAGAACATCATCACCACCTTCTGGGTACTTGTAGCTGAACCAAGGACTTAATTCTAAACCACCTCCGTGAACTGGAAGGTTCTCTCTTTCTTTCCTCTTGTGTCTCTGTTCCAACGTAACCACCCACCTGAATCCCAAAAAGTGCTTCTTAACCTTTTAGGGGTCCTGAACCCCTTTAAGCAACTGGTGAAAGGAAACCCTGCTTTGTCCACAGATGAAATGCACATACGTTTGTCCTTCTGCATATAACAGCAAGGAATCCCAGGGCTTCCCAGGTGGTAAAGAATCCACCTGCCAATGCAGGAGACATGATTTCGATCCCTGGGTTGGGAAGATCCCCCTGGAGGAGTAAATGGCAACCCATTTAGGATTCTTGCCTGGGAAATCCTATGGACAGGGGAGCCTGGCGGGCTACAGTCCATGGCGTCGCAAAGAGTCGGACATGACTGAGCACACAGCACAGGGATTTCCAGGCCCTCTTAGGCCCAAAACGATCCAACAGAAGGATAAGTATTTGGCTCACAAGTTGTTTTCTAAAAACCTTTCATTTCTTTGTGTTACATAGGAAACAACAAAGCAAAGAACCTGAACCTTTTTTTTCCCCTCTGACGATGCCCTTATAACCTCCCCACGAAATGTCTTGTTTTGTCTTCCAGAAAAAAAGAGCCTCGTTTTATGAGAACATCATTAAGGCCATGAGGCCTCAGCCCGAGTACTTTGCTGTTGGCTACTACGGACAGGGCTTCCCTTCCTTCCTGCGGGTAAGACGCTCGAGGGTGGTCTCCCTGGCCACTGAGCCATGCAGTCGGAGGAAGTAAGGTCTGCATCTCTTTTCCAGATGGGTCTAGTGTGTTAGCAGCTGGAGCCCCATGTTCTCACTGTGGGCGGTCGGGGAGGAAAACCACTTCCTGAGCGGCTGGTCTCTTCACCCCCGGCTGCCTTTGGTATTTTGGCAGCTCTTTTGCAAAATGACTTTTCCCAGGTGGAGTGAAAAAAGGAAGAACAGAACCATCTTCTCTGCTGGTCTGCCGCTGTGGGTCAGGCTGGGGGAAGGTGTGGACTGATGTATCTCACTGTGTATTTGATTTCCAGCCAGGGCTAGTTTGAAAACAAATATTCCCCAGGACAAGACTGTAAACGTTGCACAAAAATCAAACCAGTTTTATTGTAATAGTGAGAAAGACCATGGTTATCTTCCTTCTCAGAAATTTTGTTATCATGCGATACTGATTTTACAATCTCAAAAACAAACCTAAAAATAAAAACTTCCTATTTTCTCCCACAGAAAAGAAGCCTCTTTTAGTGCTGAGCTATGGTTTAAATATATATTGGCCATCTTCCTTCCCCTAATTTAAAAAGAGAAAGAAAAAGTGGACAGGAAAATACATTGCTTACAGTGTCTACTAAGGAAATAGTTCATTCATTCATTCATTCATTCAGTAGCTCTGTGGCAAGAGCCTACTGTGTGCCACCTCAGTATTTTTGCCTGCAAAATCCCATGGACAGAGAAGCCTGACGAGCTGCAGTCCACAGGGTGGCGAATAAGTCAGGCTCGACTTAGCAGCTGAACACCACCACTGTGTGCCAGACATTAGCGATAGAGTGCTGATGATAATCAGATGTGGTCCTTGCTCTCATGAATTTTACACCCTAATGGCTGAGTTGTTAAGTAAATAACCACATAAATGAATATAAAATTCAAACTGACCAAGACAGGTATTCTGTACTAGGCAGGCTGGTTAAGCAAGTACTATATACACAAGTCAAATAAAAACCTAAGTTGACATGAAAATGGTACATGATTGTTTATAGCACCATTACTCATAATCACTAAAGATTAGATACAGCCCAGAAGTCCCTGAGCTGCTGAAAGGATCAACAAAGTGTGGGATAGCCATGTGGTAGAATACTGCTCAAGAAAGAAAAGGAGTAAGCTCCTGAGACACACAACATGGGGATGAATCTCAGATGCACTGTGCTGAGTAAAAGCAGTTTGACCTTAAAACCAACATATTCTGTGATTTTATTTATACGGCATTCTGCCCAAGTCAGTACTTTCTCCAGGGGTAGAAAGCTGATCAGTGCTTATCTGATAATTGGAGCCAGGGAGGAGTTTGACCTACAGAAAAACATAGGAAAATTTTTGATGGTGATGAAACTGCTGTGTATCCTAACTGTAGTTGTGGTTGTATCTGTCACAGCTGGCAGAATTTTACACTAAGGGGTTAGATTTTACTGTGTCAGTTATACCTAAATTTTTTTAAGAGTCAGGAAAGACTTCCCAGAAAACTTCTGCTTCAATTGTGTTGTGAAAAATGGACTGGAAGTTAAGGAGGTAAAGGGGATGAGAAAAAGCATTCCAGGCAGAGGAAAGAGCAGGCAAGAGTGTGGTAGGCGCTAGAGGTGACAGACCAGTGCTGTGGAAAGAGAGGGATTCAGAAGTGGGCAGGGAGATGAGGCTGGAAGCAGGGGAAGGGCGTGTCGGGCTTTGGGGTTCCATATCCCGTTCTGTCAGCATCCTGAGAGCAGTGGGGAGCCAGTGCCCATTTTTTGTGTTGGCGAGGTCATCTGGCTTTGGTATGGAGAATGGATGGGACGTGCATATAGACCATGGCAGATATTCAGGGAAGAGATGACAGCCAGCCTTGGGAAATGGCTTTGGAGAGGAGTGGAAAGAAGAGTGTGATGGAGACGAAGTAACAGTATTTGGTGACTGATGGGATGAGGGTGAGAAAAAGAGGGACGTGGTAAGAACGATTCCTTGCTCTCTGGTCTGCATATTGGTGGGGCAGTGGAGCTGTCCACTAAGATAGCAATGGTGGGAAAGGACAGTTAATGGAGAAGAGTGAATCCACTCACTGAATAAGTATTTGTTGATCTTTTATTGTGGTGCTTGCTGTAATACGGGCCTGGGTATGCGTGCTCAGTAGTGTCAGACTCATTGCAACCCCAGGGACTGTAGCCTGCCAGGCTCCTCTGTCCATGGAATTCTGCAGGCAAGAATACTGGAGTGGGTTGCCATTCACTTCTCTAGGGAATCTTCCCGACCCAGGGGTGGAACCCAGGTTTCCTGCATTGCAGGTGGATACTTTACCTTCTGAGCCACAAGGGAAGCCCACAGGCCTGGGGGCAGAGTCCAGAACAAACCCAACTCCCTGAAATTGTAGAGCTTATATTATGGAGGGACAGGTAAATAAAAAAAAGACTAAGGTGGGTAAGTAAAATATTGAGTATGTCAGATGGGCTAACAGGGTAGACACTCAGCAAGTATTGTAGAGAAGAGATGTCAGGGGAAGGAAGTAGAGAGACTGATGATGGGAGTGGAGCTGCAGTCTTTTTTTTCTTTAATTATTGTTTGTGCTGGGTCTTATTTGCAGCATGCAGATTCTGTAGCAGATGGAATCTAGTTCACTGACCAGGGATGGAACTTGGGCCCCTCACATTGGGAGCGCAGAATCTTAGCCACTGGACCACCAGGAAAGTCCCTAGAGTTGCAATTTTAAACAGAGTGAATAGGAAATACTTCAGTAAGAAAGTGACTTTGGAATAAAACCATGAAAGAAGTGAGGGACTAAGCCAGACAGCTAAGCCATGAGGCTGGAGAAGCACATGAAGAAAACAGGGCAGGTAGAGAACAGGGTCAGAGAGCTGTTGGTACCACCTTGCAGAGGGGTTTTCGGCATCTTTTCTGGTTGTAAAAGTTTGATTTTAGACATACTCCATGTGAGGGAGAATTGAAACATCCAAAAAAAATTGAACAATTTGATAATGTGGATCTGGAATGCAAAGGAAAGCTCCAGGCTGGATATAAA